>CM046819.1:12515414-12769768 GCA_025617385.1 Murraya koenigii
TCATCCTTCAAATTCTCCAACAATCTTTATATAACTCAAATCTCTAGCGAGTGCGTAGGTATTTACCTACCCACATGCTATAGATTTGAGTTATTATATAAAAATCTTTCCAGTCCCCTAGTTCACATGGGAGTCTTGGACAAATAAATCCATATTTTTCCTAGAGAGATATAAAATGGTGAAAAAGCTCCAGGCTCGCTTGGTTCACATGGGGCTCTCAAAAAATAAATTCTCATACACCTACTAGAGATTTGAGTTATGTAAAAGTAAAATACTCTCCAAGACCTCCTGGTTCACATGGAGCCCGAAAGTTTTGTTTCCTGAGCCATCCCCCCCATGCCATCTATCTTCATTTCCTAAAGATTTGAGTTATGTAAAAGTAAAATACCTCCAAGGCCTCCTGATTCACATGGGAGCCTAACAGTTTTATATGTGAGTTATGTTAAAAAAAAAAAATCCAAGACACTTTGGAGAGGAAAATCCCCATCCACCCCCTAGATAATTAAGTTATTTTAAGATTCAAAAAATCTTCCAATACCTCCTGATTCATATGAAAGTCCTAAACAAGTAAATCTTCATCGGCCTTCTAGAGATTTAAGATATGTAAAAGTAAAAAAGTTATTGTTATTTAATTCCTTTGTTTAGCATCCAATAGTCTCTTTATTTTATTATTTGCAGCTCTATTTTGTTACCACAAATATGCTTCATCCGTAATGTACATATGTCACAAGCTTTTATTTACAATTAAAATTAGGTGCAATCATATAAAATGTGAGTCTTAATAAATCTAGATAGTTTTCAACTTCACTAGACTTCGTTATATATATATAAATGATCGCCATCTAATGGCATTTTTAGAGTAGAAGCAAATGGCAGATTTTGGAATGTAATTCAAAGAGTGGGGAATTGATTCAAAAACAACAATGTGACAATAAGTATTTTCTAATAGTAGCTTTACTTGGTTGGTCAATTAAATTCGAATTTTAGCAAGATAGTAGGTTAAAATGTAATTTGGGCATGACACACATCTCTATCTTTTAAAAAGTAAAAAAAAAATACATTGTTGTCCTAATTGGCTAAACATTACTTATTTAATAGTAATTAGGTTACATGTTGTGATACTAGTAAGAGAAAGTACAAATCTTAGAGAAGAACGAGGAGATGAGTGAAAGGTAATTATAAAAATTTTAGTAATTATTATATGATTTTAGATGGGTGTAGATACGAATTTGGTGGGTACAACTAACCCGCTTTAAATACTTTTAATAAACTAGAAAAGTTATTTATCTAATTTTTTTAAGAAGAAGAAGACAAAAGAAAGTTCTTTGGGTATAGTAACTAATAAAAAATTTTATGGCTATACAAAGAAAAATAAAATATATTTTTACTGCATAGAATTTGATTAAGTATCATTTTAGTATTTGCAAGAGTTTATAAAGTAAAAATTAAAATTTCAAAATTATTAAATGAGAGTGTAGAGAAAAAAGGTATACCCTTGAGTATAATTTTGGGACAAGGAACTTTTTTTCCTGTACCTCTTCTTATTTAATGAGTGGCTAAAATTTAGTTTTGTATATATTTTTTTAATTTTAGTTACAATCAAGCTATTTTTTTTTAACTAGATTATGAAGGCAATTTGAGACAAGGACTAATTTAAATACAAGTAGTCTCACCAAAATATTATTGGATATTATTAGATAGGATGAGATTGTTTAAACCCATCATAATATTCAAAAAACGTAAATTTTAAAATTTTATCTTTTACTTTCTAAACCCACCTATAAACCAAATGTACCCTTTATATCTCAAACTTTTTAGACATTTATTAAGTCTTTGTTTGTCAAGGTTTTATAATCAAATCCTCCATTGTTGCAATAGCTTATTTTCTTTTTTTTTTTTAATTTTTTCTTAAATTGAACTAAGGTTGGCATGGGTTGGGTTGGGTAGGGTTTGTAAAACCGAATCCAACCTACTATTGAGTGAGTTAAAAAAAAATTAATAAATCCAACTCGATAAATATGATCAACCCAATCCTTAACTCATTGGGTTGGGTTGGGTTGGGTTGATGGGGTTGAAAATTAGAAGATCAAATCAAAATTAAAAATTAAATAAAGAAAAATATATGAAATTTATTAAAATTAAATACGAACATATTATAACTTGAAAATTCCATTCACGGTCTAGTATTCGATAAAAAATGTAAAAATAAACTATCTTAAAATTAAAAAAATTTTGACAATGAGCTTCTAGATTTTATTTCTAGTTTCCCACATCTCTTTTTTGAATTCTAAATTATGACTTTTTAGATAATTAACTAGCATTATGTTCTATAATAAATGAAAATGATTTATAATTATGTATTGCTAAGTGTATTAAAAAATAAAGAGAAATTGAAAATAACTTACTTTCAAAATTAAACTTATAAGATAATAAATTTACCAAGTAGCTTTTTATGTTACCACGTCAATCAATAGTCATAAACTCAGATGGAATATTTATCAATTTTAAAATAAATAAATATTATTATTCACGTGGGTTGGGTTGTATATGCCTTCATCGTAATTAACCCAACCTAGCTCAATTATTAATTGATTCAAAAAAATTGATCTAATTTACCTACAATAACTCACTCAACCCGTTAAAATTAGATTAGGTTGGGTTGGGTTTGCGCACCCCTAAACTAAACTCTTAAATTTTTGTAATGAAATATAAGATAGATTAGAGAATAATACTTAACAAGTAATTAAATTAAATTTGAGTTATGTTGAACAACAACTTCAAATAGAAACATAAATTTTTTTATTTAGAAAAAACTTTAAATAGAAATTATTTTTAATTTGGTACGCCTTTTATTACCAATTCAATACATGACTAAAAGTAAATTTATGATCTTCCTTTCTAAAAGAAAAATTTTGTAGATTAAAATATTTGGTGAAAATATTTCTTAGAGAGCATATACAGGTAACAAAAAATTATAATGTTTAAAATAGATTTGACTTCAATGGAAGCATGAAAAATATAAGAACCTATATGTACCAGTGGAAAACGATTGGAGAGATGAGAAAAGGTAAAGAATTAGGAAGAAAAAATCAACAATTTTACCAAGAGAAATATGCCAAAAAGTTATAATGTTTTGCTATAATAGTAATTTAAGTTGGAGATGTTTTTGTAATAAAAATTTATATTAAAAAGTTGATGTAAAAAATTTTTTAATGGGTTCAAATATTTCCACATTTCTTAACACAATCAAAATCACATATTATTGAAATTCATATTAGTTGTACTTTTACGAAAATTTTATTTGATGATCATTTAGCTGCAATACTTGCCATACAAAACTGATTTACTTTCCTTATAATCAAAAGCCAAAATTTATATATATCAAAGGCATGGCTAGACTACAATACCTACAAAACCCAATGAAGAGAACACGAATAAAATCAATTATAAGCTTCTATTTATTGCTTTTATACTTGCGATTGTTTCAGCCTTTGGCTTTTGCCAAGCTGATGTCGGAAAATTCAATATGAATTCAAGAATATTACCCCATAGCACACCTACCCCTCCACCTACAGGTACCGCTCCAAAAACAAATCTCTATCCGTACTTTAGAGATCTGAGTTATGTAAAGGTAAAAAACCCTCCAAAACCTTCTGATTCAGATAGGAGTCCTCAAAAAATAAGTCGCCATCCTACCCCTAGAGATTTGAGTTATGTAAAAGCAAAATATCCTCCAAGATCTCCTGATTCACATGGAAGTGAAAAATAAATCCCTGTCCACCACCTAGAGATTTGAGTTATGTAAAAGTAAAATACCCTCCAATATCTCCTGGTTCCCATGGAAGCTCTGAAAAAATAAATCTACATCCGTCTCTTAGAGATATAAGTTATGTAAAAGTAAATTATCCTCCAAGATCTCCTGGTTCACCTGAAAGCTCTGGAAAAATAAATCTTCGTCCGCCCCCTAGCGATTTAAGTTATGCAAAAGTAAAATACCGTCAAGAACTCTTTGTCCACATGAGAGGCCATAAAAAGTAAATCACCATCCTTCAGCAAGCCATCTAAAAAACCTGCTTATTCCTCCATGTGGGCTTTATATAGGCCATTGAGTTATAGTAGGCCTTCGCATTATTCATATATTAAATTTTTTGTGATGATTAAAGAAATAGGAGAGTGATTGTTATTTAATGCCTTTGTTTCTTATACATTAGTCTCTTTCTTTTATTATTTGCTTCTTTATTTTGTTACCACAAATATGCTTCATACGTAATGTACATGTGTCAAAAATATATAAAACGTGGGTCTTAATAAATCTGAATAGTTTTCAACTTCGCTAGACTTTCTTACATATGATCATCATCTAATGGCATTTTTAGAGTGGATGCAAATGACAGATATAGGAATTTAATTCATAGAACAAGGACTCGGTGCAAATGTAATGATGTGTCAGCCAATTGTTTTTCAACAGCAGTTTTATTTGGCTAATCACCCAAATTCGAATCTTGAAAAATCACCTGAATTTGAATCTTAAGAAGGTAGTTGAATAAAATGTAATTTAGGCATTGCCCACACCTTTTGTTAAAAAAAGAAAATTAAAAAAATTACATTGTTATCGTAATTAATTAAACATTACTTATTTAAGTAATATTCCTTTTCATTACTAATTAATTTTTCAAGCATATATAAAAATACCTCAATTGTACTTTTTTTTAAATCGTGTAAAGTTTATCTTTTATCCAACAGATTTGATTTAATTACTATCTTTAAAGAATGTGAATCACACATAAATCTTCACAGAATATGGTCAGTGAGTTCATAAACATATATGATTATTTATTTGTAAAAAAAATTGTAAATTATTGTTTTCGTCTATATATGATTATTTGTTAAATCATTTAGGTCCATATACTTTTAATTTTTATGATTTTTACCTACATCTTTAAATATGTTGCGTATAGGTCGCTGGCTAGTGACTAGCGACTAAAGATCCATATACTTTTAGTATTTATGTTTTTCTCTGATAAATTTTAATATATTGCATATGCATCCGTGATAGAAGTCAAATTAGTAAAATTCTATCTAGGTCACTAACATTTATTTAAATTATGGTATGGTTGTATATGTTATAATTTAGACATGAAAATTTTAATTAATTATATATTATAATTATAATTAATTAAATTTTTATTAGGGATGAAATTTTAATCATTAAAATAAGAACATAAATATCATGTTGATGACTGAGGCCAATTAATTTATTAATAATAATAATTACTTGCGGGATTGTAGAATATATTCGCATATTTAAGTACATGTTATATTATATATGAAATTCTTTTGTTTTGTTAAAGGATATGGATTCAAAAGAATTAAAAAAAAATTATGTGGTAGAAAAATGTGTTGCAATAATAGTCCAACTACAATATTATCCTTCAATGTTGATTAAAGACGAGGTGAATACTATATTTGGTCTTATATGCCTAATTGATAGCTCTGAAAGAGTCATGGTTATATTAATGCATAGAACTAGATAATGTATCCATGACGCCTTGTATTTATAAGTGAATTTAAGGGAAAAAATTTGCGATTATCCCTTGGCATTTTTTATAAGTGAATTTAAGGGAAAAAATGGTTTATAGTTATTGAAGACCAATAATACTATATATCTTAAATTTTTTATCTCAAATAACCATCCTAAATGATGTGGCATTTATTAATTGGTTCGTAAGATAATATAATTAATTCACTTTGATTCATTCAACCAATTAATGAATGCAGCATCATTTGGAATAAAAAAATTTGAAATATATAGCATTACTCAATGAAGACGTGATTAATATTTACTTTTGCAGAATATATTTTGGTTCTTTCTTAAAAATATCTATTTAGCTAAAATTATGTGATGAAAAAGGGAAAACGTCTCTATTGAGAAATTATTAGAATCATGTCATAAAGAAATTGGAGAATAATACATGGACATTGTAGTAGTTTTAATATCGAGAAATGATATAATAATTAAAACTGAAATGTCCATGGAAACTGAGACAATGATAAACTAGAGAACTCTTAAACAAAAAACTCATGATTATGGCATGATATAGCCATAGAAAATATAGAGGTATATTGTATTGGTGATTAAAATCCAATATTGCTTGAAGCAAAAGAATATTTGGTTTTGTGAATACATATTACAGAATAAGCTGGAAGCTTTTTTAAATTAGTTGTACTATACAATTATAAATGGATATGAAAGCCATGCAATAATGAACCAAACAATCTCAGACTAAGCATTAAATCTAATACTTTATGCTTTATGCAACTGTTTTCAAACTTCTTGCTATCATCATTTAATAAAATTGATTTTGAATCTCCATAAATTTTTTACAAACTATACATGGAGATATATGTGGACATATTCACAGGTCAAATGATTCATTTTATTATTTTATAGTTTTGGTTGATCATCTATATACTGGACACATATTTATTTATTATCTACACGTAACATTGTATTGCAAATTTATTTGCGCAGATATCAGATTAAGTGCAAAATTTCTAGATTAACAAGTGACCATATGCCTAGATAATGTTGGTGAGTTTGTTTATAAAAAAATTGGTGATTACTGCATGACATTTGAGATTGATTTAGAACACACAGTATCACATATGCATACTTAGAATGAATTAGCAAAATCTCTAACCAAAAGCCTACAAGTGAAAAATTGGTGAATTAGCAGAATCTCTAACCAAAAATTGGTGAGTTTGTTTAACATAGAGACATTCTATTTTGCATGATATGGCGTTCATCCACTTGAGACCTATTACCTATCATAAATATTTTCTATTACAATTGGCATTGGGACATCAATATGATATATCCTAATTACGCACTTTTAGTTGTACTGTTCAAGCGACAGTTGCACTTCATTAATGCACTATGATGGGACATAATATAGTTTGAGAAGTTAAATGGAATTTAACTCAATATCTATCATAAGATATAAGCAATAGTGTAATATGTTGCAGTTTTAAATTTTAAGATAATTTTTCCTCCATTGGGAAAAAGAAATTCACAAGAGAATGGGCTTCCTCTAGTCATAATCATCTTGTATGTTAAAAACACTGCTGATTAGAGGGAGAAAGAGGTTCCATTCATTAAAGTGAGAGACTTAGGGCTTCTTCCTAGTCTATAATATTCTTTGCCACTTTTCAAAAAGCCACATGAGGTTTGACATGATCCTCTATGAAAAGTGATCCATATATCTCTTCCACGCATCACTCAATGTGAAAAAAAGTGCGGTGGATAGTTTATATGCAGAGATTGGAAAATAATTATCAGACGCATTTATAAATGCAATAAAAATAACCAAATCATACATACTACTTGAAAATGTAGTTGGCCAGGTCATTATTCAGAATAATTAATGGAATGTGCAGCTGTGAAATTGTTTATAGCACACCAAAACCGTGTTACACTTCTGCAAATAAATATGAATAAGCAAAGTACTTATAAAAAGAATGGTATGTGAAAAGACCAGAGCCATGGCAATATAAAACTTATTGATTAGATATAAAGCCTTGAAGACGCACTTGATCCCAGAAATAATGAGATCTCTATTTACTATACGTAAGGCAATATTTAGGGAAAAGGTATATGTCTAAAAATAGATTGACACGTGTCAACATAAAGTTTTATAACTACAAGTAATCATTTGGAGGTAGCCAGCCTACTTTAGGTAAACTTGATATTTGAACTCGTATGTGGGATACCCCATGTGAGAAGTGAAGTGGGTAAAGAAATTATCTAAAACATAAGCTTTTTAAGATATGTCCATTACTTAAAAGAGAATATTTGATTTGACAAAATTAAATAAGGAATGTCTTCCTAAAAAAAAGGGGGATAACTAGCTGTCACATCTGTAAAAAGTGAAGGACAACACACTAAGGACAATGGTTCTCTGTAACCATGCCAGACAACCTCTATTGAGGTATTCAAGACTATCATGCAGTAATGACAAGTGTAAAAGAGAATAAACAAATTAAAAACAGCCCTACTTGCTCTCCAAGCATACTCTTAATTCTCCAAAAAGATATATAAGCCAAATGAACGACGTATTCTTTAAGGCTAAATAATAAAAGTTTTCCAAGTAGCAGGCGACTTAAGTACCCCAGTGGCACACCAAATAAAGGCGCTCAGGTTCTATTTTTCTCATGCATCCATACTCATCACACAAAAATAGACATAATGAGTTCAGATCCTGTTTAACCCCCAACCTCTATTTTAGAGAGCTTGCAAGCTCTTACCTTCATAAAAGTTCAAATGGCTCACTTGAGAGTCAGAGTGTAGTCCCCAGCCACCGCCAATTCTATTTCTAACATCTTTTCTCCATTTTTCAAGTTAAAGATAGCCCATTAAGCCAGCTTTTTCTTCATATCCAAGTTTCCCAAGGCTCACTTTACTTCTTCTCTTCCCTCTCGATGTCTATCCAAAGCCATATGAAATAACACACCTCAGTTATGCGAGGCACCCCTGTTAACTTTAAGATAAATTTTATTATGTTTAACTAGTTTTTCAGTTCTATTTTCCTTTACCCCAAAATCTAGTTAGAACAGGTAATATTTTGAAAAGGCTATTGGTCTTTAATGAGACCAAACACTCTAAAAGACCTTTTAAAGAGACATATGCTTAAGATATGACACATGTACTTGAAGTCATCAGAGATAAAAAAATTATCACAAATGATGTGTTTGTATTTACAGTAGCTAGTAACATTGTAAATAATCATGATTCATAAACTATTGATAATTATAGACATATGCATGATTGACTCAATTGGAAAGAAGCAATTCAGGTAGAGTTGAGTTTTATAGCCAAACGTGAAATATTTGGGCCTATAGTGCAAATATCTGAAGTTTTCAAACATGATGGGTGCAAATGCGTATTTGCACTGAAACATAATGAAAATGATGAAGTCGTAAGACATAAAACATGACTTTTTGTATGAGGCTTCTTATAGAGACCTAATATTGATTATAATAAGATATACTCTCCAATAATGTGTGTAATTACATTTTAAATTTTAACTGGTCTGGCTGTATAAAAAAATTATGCATCTCATGGATGTGGTGACTTGCCACAGATATATATATGAAAATCCCTTAAGAATTTAAAATGGCAGAATCTTGTCAATCATCACATTGTAGCTTGTATTTAATAAAGCTACAGAGATTTTTATATAGATTAAAATAGTCCAGACGCATATGGTATAATTGCCTTAATGAATATCTGATAAAAGAAAGATACATTAATGATCCTTTATGTCCATATATTTTTTATAAGGCAATCAAAATCTTTATTGATATTGCGCAGTTTACATTAATGATTTGAATTTAATAAGAATTCTTGAATTGCTTCAAAAGACCACCGATTATTTGAAAAATGAATTTGAAATGAAAGATTTAGGAAAAATTAGGTAGTCTCTAGTTGGAGACTAAACATGAACCTAATAATATTCTTATCCATCTGTAAACTTATATTGAGAAAATTTTGAAACGTTTTAATACGGATAAAGCTTATCCGTTGTATACTCCAATAGTATCTCTTGATCCTAAAAATGATTCATTTCATCCTAAAGAGGATGATGAACAAACACTTGATTGTAAAGTATCATATCTAAATGCAATTGGTGCTCTAATGTATTTAGCAAAACGCACTAGATGAGCCATTACTTTTTTTATTAACTTATTAGCTCAATTTAGCTCCAAACTAACAAGAAGATATTGAACTGGTGTCAAACATATATATATGTGTGTGTGTGTGTGTTTGAGGAACAACTTATTTGGGTTTATTTTATTATAATGAACTAACAAAAAATTTAGGCCTTGTCGATTAGTTGATGCATATTATTTATCTGATCCCCATAAAGATTGTTTACAAATAGGGTATGTTTTTACTTTTAATAGTACAACGATTTCCTAGAAGTTTATGACACAAATTCTTGTTGCAATATCCTTAAACAACTTTAAAATTCTTGTACTTTATAAAACTAGTCAATAATAAATATGGTTGCGATGTGTAATCCATCATATTCAAAGTACTTACAGAATATCTTAAAGTTCAGACATCTTAACAGTGATATAGGAAGACAATGCTACATATATAGTTAAACTCAGATGAGGATACATTGAAAAAAGATAAACAAAATATATTTCACTGAACTTCTTCTACACTCATGAGCTCTAATAAAACAAGAAGATTGATATCAAACAGATACACTACGGATAATTTAGCTAACATATTTATAAGAACTTTACTTATATCTACATTTGAGAAAATAGTATATGACATCAGCATGTATCTTTTCAACTAACTACCAGATTAATATATGTTACCATTAAGATATGTATTCATCCGGAAATGCACTCAACAAGTGAAGCGTAATCTTACAAAAGAAGAATCACAGTAATATTGCACTTGGCATAGATCCAATGATATACAATGTAACTAACAATTACATGTTATATTTGGCATAGACTCAATGGTATACATCATAACCAGCAATCCATCACTATCAATTTCATGTCTACAAGATTTTTAATTTAAAATATGTTATAATGCAATTAACTTTATTTTATGAATATTATCTAATTATATACTGAAATTATTGTTGTTATTCTTACTTAAATATGACATAATGCACACTCATTGGATTAATTGTCTTCACTTGTTTTGCTCTATGGAATATTATATTTCATATATTAATGTAAAGGTAATAAGGTGACAGATATTTTAATTAATGATGGTCTTGATTTCATTTTTTGTGGCATTCATCTCTATGCAATTTGAAAACTATCTTCCAATAATGTTACACATCCTAAATTTTTTATCCTAAACAATTATCCCACATGATTTGGCATTCATCAATTGGTTGATCATTTGGATAGATATTTAGGATAAAAAATTTGGGACATATAACATTACTCAACTTCTTTTAGATTCTTGTGTGTTCCTAATTTTTTTTTTATGTAACTTGCATACTAGTTTATCTTATTAATAATATTTCGACTTAATTAAAAAAACACAATTACATACAGCATGAGAAAATCTACACCACATAAAAATTAGAGGTACTATACAATTATAAATGCATATGAAAGCTATGCAATAATGAACCAAATAGTCTCAGACTAAGCATTAAATATAATACTTTATGCTTCATGCTACTGTTTTCACACTTCTTGCTACCATCATCTAATAAAATTGATTTTGAATCTCCATAAATTTTTTACAAAGAATACACGGAGATATATGTGGACATATTCACTTGTCAAATGTTTCATTTTGTTATTTTATAGTTTTGATTGATGCATATATACAATGGACATATATTTATTTATTATCTACACATAACATTGTGTTGCAAGTTTATTTACGCCAATATCAAATTAAGTGCACAATTTCTAGATTAACAAGTGACCATATGCCAAGATAATGCTGGTGAGTTTGTTTATAAAAAAATTGGTGATTACTGCATGAGATTTGAGATTGATTTAGAGCACACAGTACCACATATGCATACTTAGAATGAATTAGTAGAATCTCTAACCAAACGCCTACAAGTAATTGCTAGAACTTTATTATTTTAGAGTTAATTACTTATTTTGACATGGAGACATTCTATTTTGTATGACGTGGCATTGATCCACTTGAGACCTATTGCCTATCATAAATATTCTATATTGCAATTGGTACTGAGACATCATTATGATATATCCCATTTGCAACAATCAAAATAATAAATTGCTCAAAATATGATATGTTGCATGTACATTTAAATATACTTCGTCATATTTCATAAGAAAAAAAATACTAAATCAAAAACACCCAGCACTTATAAATTGAACTTTTTTGTAAGTTAAAAAAATAAAAACTTAAACACAGAAACCCAATCTTATGATAAATGTTAAAGAAAAATACAGCTTGTTAGAAGCGAATATCATTTTTTTAATTATTTTGTTTTATGTTTGTTGAGGAAATATTGAATTTTGTGTGAAATTTAGTATAGAGATGTTGAAACCATTTTTTATAGAGAGAGTTAAATGTGAACTCTCAACTAAGCTTGTCCATAGGTATCGAATCTGAAGAATGCAGTAAGCTACGTTGCTCTCATGATGCTGTGGAATTGTATAGCCTAATGACTTAAAGCCAATTTTCCTTTTCTTCTCTATCTTGTATTGAATAAGCCATGCACTTTTTTGCCTCTTGTTGTTTATAAGAACAAGTTCTTCATCTTCTAACTTTTAAAGTAGAGTGTCACTCTCTTTCAAAAACACACTGAATATCTACAGATTATTAGTTTTTAACGTAATGCTAGATGAAGAAGAAATTTAAAAATAATCATGACTTAAGAAGAATATGCAAATTTTCAAAAAAAAAAATTAAAAATATAATCCAGAGTGCCAATTAAGTAAGGATACGCAAGAATTTTTTGTCAATTACCTTTCAATGCAAGTTATTTACGGACATAAAAAATAAGGGAAAAACAAAACAAAAGCACCAAGTAGAGGAAGATAAGAAACATCTGCAGGGAGTGGGAACTGGTTTTTAATTATAAGAGAAATTTTGTGTAGTGACATTTTTCTCGTTGTCTTTTAATGGATTTGAACCAGATGAATAAAGCAAACCATAAGTGGTTGTACTCTTCAAAATACCGCAAGATGAATTTAATTGCACACCAGTGACTTATTGTGGGCCGATGCACGTATTAACACACCTGATTAACAGCAAATGATATATTCAGATGAGTGATTGTAACGTACTACAAAGCTCCAACAATACTACAATATTTGGTGGGATTGGAAAGCAAATCACAACAACACTACAATATTCGGTGGGGTTGGAAAGCAAATCACCATCAAACATACTAAGACGGTGACCACTTACTGCAGGTGTTGTCATAGGCTTGGAATGTAGGAACTTAGTGCAATGTAAAAGATCTAGAATATAATTTGTTTGACACAGGTGGAGCCCCGTTGTTATTCGAGTAGCCCCATTGTTTTATGGTATCAGAGCATAAAAAGTCTAAACAACATTTTGGGTTTGACACTCGGTCAATTTACTTTCGTCTTGATCAAAATAACTCTAGATAATAAGAATCTTTCAACTTTCTCTCTGCACTCTCTTTGATGATGGGATGTTAGAATAGAATAGAATGTTACGTGTGATCTAGGAATCATAACCACTTATATAGATAATTTTTCTATTATAATTATATATTCCTATTTTAACCCATTATAAATATAGAAATTACTTTTAAGTTTCCACATATTAAAGGCCCATACCCTATTAGTTACATTAAAACTTAAAGCCCCATACCCCATACACCTAATTATTCTCATATAAGGCTAATGTTGGATTAAGAATCCAACATGATAGTAAAATATCCTTCAATGCCTCTTAGTTTAAGTTACCGGCTAAGATGAATAATATACAAAATTTAAAATGACAAATCCAAGATGAATAAACAAATGGAGTTTATTAATGTGATTTACTAAGAAAAGAAAAGAATCAATGGTCAAATGAATGAAACTAAAAATTTAGGTAAAGAGATAAAATACAAACCATAGAGAAGAGAGAAGAAATGAGTTAAGAGTAATTTTGAACATTTTGAAAATTTTAGTTATTATCATTTGATTTTAAATGGATGTAGTTATGAATTTAGTACGTTTAAATAACTTTATTCTAAATATTTTTAATAAATTAAAAAATTTAATCAACATATTTTTTTAAGAAGAAGAAGACAAAGAAAAAAGTTCCTTAAGTACAATAAATGTAAAATATTTTATTGCTATACAAGAAAAAATGAATATATATTTACCAATTAGAATTCTATTAAGGACTATTTTAGTATTTGCAAGTGTATAGAGAAATAAGGTGTACTCTTGAGTGTGTGTGTGTATGTATCACTATTTTCACACATTCAAAATCATTGATTATTGAAATCAAAATTAGTTGAACTTATGAAAATTTTATATGATGATCATTAGCTTCAATATTTTTCATGGAAAGCTGGATTTACTTTCCATGTAATCAAAAGCCAAAGATTTTATATAAAAGGCATGGCTAGAACTACAAAACCTACAAAACACAATGAAGAAGAGCATGAATAAATTTGATGATCATTTAGCTGCAATATTTTCCATACGAAGCTAGATTTACTTTCCTTAGAATGAAAAGCCAAAATTTATATATAAAAGGCATGGCTAGAACTATAAAAGCTTCAAAACCAAATGAAGAAGAGCATGAATAAAATGAGAAATAACCATCTGTTTACTGCTTTTATACTTACAATTACTTCAACCTTTAGCTTTTGCCAAGCTGATGTCAGAAAATTCAATATGAATTCTGGAATTTAACCACCCGCTAAAGGTTTGGGAAGATTTTTATCTTTATATAAATATTTTTACCTACCCACCCACTAGAGATTTGAGTTATTATATAAAAATCTTTCCAAACCTCCTGGTTCACATAGGAGTCCTGGACAAATAAATCTATATTTTCCCTAGAGAGATATAAAATGGTAAAAAAGCTCCAAGCTCGCCTGGTTCATATGGGGGCTCTGGAAAAATAAATTCTCAAACACCTACTAGAGATTTGTGTTATGTGAAAGTAAAATACCCTCCAAGACCTCCTGGTTCACATTGAGCCCGATAGTTTTATATCCCAAGCCATCATCCCCACTCCATTTATCTTCATTTCCTAAAGATTTGAGTTATGTAAAAGAAAAATACCTCCAAGACCTCTTGATTCACATGGGAGCCCGGCAGTTTTATATACTGATCCATTATCCCTTGGCCATTTGTCTTCATTCCCTAGCGATTTGAGTTATGTAAAAGAAAAAAAAAACTGCAAGACACTTTGGGAAGAAAATCCCCATCCAACCCCTAGATATTTGAGTTATTTTAAGATAAAAAAATCTTCCAATACCCCCTGATTCACATGAGAGTCCAGGACAAATAAATCCTCATCAGCAGATGAGAGATTTGAGTTATGTAAAGTAAAAAAAATCCTCCAAGACCCTTGGTTCACATGAAAGTCCTAAATAGGTAAATCTTCATCGGCCTTCTAGAGATTTAAGTTATGTAAAAGTAAAAAAGTTATTGTTATTTAATTCCTTTGTTTGGCATCCATTAGTCTCTTTATTTTATTATTTGCATCTATATTTTGTTACTATAAATATGCTTCATCCGTAATGTACATGTGTCATAAGTTTTTATAATAAAAAATTAAAATTAGTTGCAATCATATAAAATGTGAGTCTTAATAAATCTAGATAGTTTTCAACTTCGATAGACTTTGTTATATATATATATATATAAATGATCACCATCTAATAGCATTTTTAGAGTGGATGCAAATGGCAGATGTTGGAATGTAATTCAGATAGTGGGTACTTGATACAAATACAATGATGTGACAACAAGTATTTTCTAATAGTAGCTTCACTTGGTTGGTCAATTAAATTCGAATTTTAGGAAAATAGTGGGTTAAAATGTAATTTGGGCATTACACACCACTCTATCTTTTAAAAAATTAAAAAAATACATTCTTGTCCTAATTAGCTAAACATTACTTATTTAAGTCATATTCTTTTTTATTATGTAATTAGGTTATATGTTGTGATACTAGTAAGAGAAAGTACAAATATTAGACAAGAGCGAAGAGATGAGTGAAGGGAATATATAAAAATTTTGAAAATTTTAGTAATTATTATATGATTTTAGATGGGTGTAGATATGAATTTGGTGGGTACAACTAACCCCACTTTAAATACTTTTAATAAACTAGAAAAGTTATTCACCTAATTTTTTTTAAGAAGAAGAAAATAAAAGAAAGTTCTTTAGGTGTAGTAACTAGTAAAAAATTTTATGGCTATACAAAGAAAAATAAAATACATATATACTGCATAAAATTTGATTAAGTATCATTTTGGTATTTACAAGAGTTTATAGAGTAAAAATTAAAATTTCAAAATTATTAAATGAGAGTGTAGAGAAATAGGGTATACCCTTGAGTCTAATTTTGGGACAAGGAACTTTTTTTTTTCTCCCTTACCTCTTCTTATTTAATGAGTGACTAAAATTTAGATTTGTATATGTTTTTTTTTTTAATTTTTTTCACAATCAAGCTATTTTTTTTTTCAAAACTAGATTATGGAAGCAATCAGAGACAAGGACTAATTTAAATGCAAGTAGTCTCACCCAAATATTATTGGATATTATTAGATAGGATGAGATTGTTTAAACCCATCATAATATTCAAAAAACCTATATATTCAATAAACTTTAAAATTTTATCTTTTACTTTCTAAACCCACCTATAAAGCAAATATACCCTTTATATCTCCAATTTTTTAGACATTTATTAAGACTTTGTTTGTCATGGTTTTATAATCAAATCCTCCATTGTTGCAATAGCTTATTTTCTTTTCCTAATTTTTTCTTAAATTGAACTAAGGTGGGCATGGATTAGGTTGGATGGGGTTTGTAAAACCCCAATCCAACCTACTATTGAGTGAGTTGAGATAAAATTAACCTAATCCAACTTGATAAATATGTTCAACCAAATTCTTAAATCATCGGCTTGGATTAGGTTGGATTGTGTTGATCAGGTTGAAAATTTGAATATCAAATCAAAATTAAAAATTAAATAAAGAAAAATATATAAAATTTATTAAAATTAAATACGAATATATTATAACATAAAAATTTCATTCATGGTCTAGTATTCAATAAAAAAGGTAAAAATAAACTATCTTAAAATTAAAAAAATTTTAACAATGAACTTCTAGATTTTATTTCTAGTTTCCCACATCTCTTTTCTGAATTCTAAATTATGACATTTTAGATAATTAACTAGCAGTATGTCCTATAATAAAATGAAAGTGATTTATAATTATGTATTGCTAAGTGTTTATTAAAAATAAAGAGAAATTGAAACTAACTTTCTTTCAAAATACCACATCAATCAATAGTCATAAACTCAGTTGGAATATTTATCAATTTCAAAATAAATAAATATTATTATTTACGTGGATTGGGTTGGGTTATATATGCCTTCATCATAATTAGCCAAACCTAACTCAATTATTAATTGATTAAAAAAATGATCTAATTTACCTACAATAACTCACTCAACCCATTAAAATTAAATTAAATTGGGTTGGGTTTGCCCACCCATAAACTAAACTCTTAAATTCTTGTAATCAAATATAAGATAGATTAGAGAATAATACTTCACAAGTAATTAAATTAAATTTGAGTTATATTGAACAAAAACTTCAAATAGAAACATAAATTTTTTATTTAAAAAACTTTAAATAGAAATTATTTTGAATTTGGTACGCTTTTTATTACCAATATAATACATGACTAAAAGTAAATCTATGATCTTCCTTTCTGAAAGAAAACTTTTCTAGATTAAAATATTTGGTGAAAATATTTATTAGAGAGCATATACAGGTAATAAAAAAGTTATAATGTTTAAAATAGATTTGACTTAAATGGAAGCATGAAAATTATAAGAACCTATATGAACCAGTGGAAAACAATTGGAGAGAGGAGAAAAGGAAAAGAATTGGGAAGAAAAAAAACAATAATTTTACCAAGAGAAACATGCCAAAAATTTATAATGTTTTGCTATAATAGTAATTTAAGTTGGAGATGTTTTTGTAATAAAAATTTATATTAAAAAGTTGATGTAAAAAATTTTTTAATGGGTTCAAATATTTCCACATTTCTTAACACAATCAAAATCACATATTATTGAAATTCATATTAGTTATACTTTTACGAAAATTTTATTTGATGATCATTTAGCTGCAATACTTGCCATACGAAAGTGATTTACTTTTCTTATAATCAAAAGCCAAAATTTATATATATCAAAGGCATGGCTAGACTACAATACCTAAAAAACCCAATGAAGAGAGCACGAATAAAATGAATTATAAGCTTCTGTTTATTGCTTTTATACTTGCGATTGTTTCAGCCTTCGGCTTTTGCCAAGCTGATGTCAGAAGATTCAAAATGAATTCTTGAATATTACCCCATAGCACACCTACTCCTCCACCTGCAGGTTCCGCTCCGAAAACAAATCTCTATCCGCACTTTAGAGATCTGAGTTATGTAAAGGTTAAAAACCCTCCAAAACCTTTTGGTTCAGATGGGAGTCCTGAAAAATAAGTCTCCATCCCACCCCTAGAGATTTGAGTTATGTAAAAGCAAAATATCCTCCAAGATCTCCTGATTAACATGGAAGTGAAAAATAAATCCCTGTCCACCGCCTAGAGATTTGAGTTATGTAAAAGTAAAATACCCTCCAAGATCTCCTGGTTCCCATGGAAGCTCTAAAAAGAAAATCTGCATCCATCCCCTAGAGATATGAGTTATGTAAAAGTAAATTATCCTCCAAGATCTCTTGGTTCACCTGGAAGCCCTGGAAAAATAAATCCTCGTTCGCCCCCTAGAGACTTAAGTTATGCAAAAGTAAAATACCCTCAAGAACTCTTTGTCCACATGAGAGGCTGTAAAAAGTAAATCCCTATCCTTCCGCAAGCCATCTCAAAAACCTGCCTATTCCTCCATATGGGCTTTATGTAGGCCACTGAGTTACGGTAGGCCTCCGTCATTATTTGTTTGGGTAATATCGGGTAGGTCTTCTTGAGGCCCTTCCAACTCGAATAAAATACCCCGAGGACAGCCTAGCTCGAGCAGAAGTACCGAATGTATGCACGAAGACGACCTCACTAGACGTCAAAGCTGGTTAAGGTCGAGGAATTAAGGTCGCTCGAGCTCCGAGCTCCTTTGCCTGCTCGAGGTCGTCCACCCCGGTCAAAGCCGGTCAAGGTCGAGAACCGAGCACTCCTTTCCTGCTCGCAGAGATCAAGTCCCTGAGCACAACTGGGTTGCGCAGTCATGGGACGAATGGAATGTAAGACCCGGCCCAGGGCAGCCCGACCCGTTTTCTCAGAATCTTGGCACACCTTTTAATGTATGACCAGGGCCCCACGTGGTATGGTGCGGTACTATTGCCAATGGCCGGCACATGCCCCCACTGTGTCATCATTCCTAGCGCACATGCCCGACATGGTGATCTGGCCACGTGAACCGGGTTAAGGAGACAGCCGCGCATCCCTAGGGAATATTACGCCAATCCCGACTGTCAGGGGGACCCAGACACCACCAACGTGGGAGTGGACAGCCTGGAAATGGAAAGAGCGGGAAAAATGGAGTATAAAAGGAAACGAACGGGTACATTACAGGGGTTGAACAAATTGATTCACAAGAGTTATAAAAGCTTATACAGGTTCTTCTGACTTTCCTTGCATTGATTCTCTGAAAACACCATATTCATTCAAAAGGGAGGGCGAAATAATATCCCTTTCTTCTTTCCGGTCTCCCTCACTAAGGGAGATACCAAAAAGAACAACCCGATTACTGACTTGAGCGTCGGAGGGTTTTTGCCGGAATACGCCCGGCGACCCCTGACCTTGTTTTCTGTGAGTACAGGTCTGGGAGATCACCGTTCTGGAAAAGACAGCGGAACGGGAAGAAAAAGGCAGTCCTGCTCGAGCTCGAGCTAATCGCGAGCTGAGGGTTCTGGATACTGTAGCTATTCACGAGCAGAAAGTTCGAGGTACTATTTGAAGACACGCGGGAAAAACTACATCAACATTATTCATATATTAAATTTTTCGTGATGATTAAAGAAATAGGAGAGTGATTGTTATTTAATGCCTTTGTTTCGCATACATTAGTCTCTTTCTTTTATTATTTGCATCTCTACTTTGTTACCAGAAATATGCTTCATACGTAATGTACATGTGTCAAAAAAATATATAAAACGTGGGTCTTAATAAATCTAGGTAGTTTTCAACTTGGCTAGACTTTCTTACATATGATCACCGTCTAATGGCAGTTTTAGAGTGGATGCAAATGGCAGAAGTAGGAATATTATTCATAGAGCAAGGACTTGGTACAATTGTAATGATGTGTCAGCCAAGTGTTTTTCAAAAGCAGTTTTATTTGGCTGGTCACCCAAATTCAAATCTTGAAAAATCACTTGAATTCGAATCTTAAGAAGGTAATTGGATAAAATGTAATTTAGGCATTGCCCACACCTTTTCTTAAAAAAAGAAAATTAAAAAAAAATTACATTGTTATCTTAATTAACTAAACATTACTTATTTAAGTAATATTCCTTTTCATTACTAATTAATTTTTCAAGCATGTATAAAAATACCTCAATTGTACTTTTTTTTAAATAGTGTAAAGTTTATCTTTTATCTAACAAATTCGATTTAATTACCATCTTTAAAGAATGTGAATCACATGTAAATCTTCACAAAATATGTATATGCTAGTATATAATTTCGATTTGATACTCATTTAGCTCAATATTTAGATAGGAAGTTCAATTATTTCCTTAAAATGAATAGGCAAATTCTATATAAACAGATTGGTAGCGTTACAGACCTATGAAAACCAATGAATTTAGAAGAGTGTGAACACAATCAAAATGGGAGATCAAAAGGTATTTTTATTGCTATTGCACTTACACTGGCTTCAGGCTTTGGCATTTGCTAGGCTGATGCCAAAAACTCAAGCCATCAAACCCATGTCATATATGATTTTCTGAGTGTTGTAAATCGTGGATTGTGGATTGAATTCCACCAAATGGAAGTGCTCTCCCCATTTATGCTCTTCTATTATTGAAAAATAGAAGTGTTCCTCCCACTAATGCCTATATATTGCCTAATAACATTACCATTCATTTTTCCCTTGGATACAAACTTATCAATTGTCTCAAGCTTGTTTCTCCTAGAATTTTATTGTTTTAATTCATTGGTGATTCCGCATGTGCACCAAATTTGCATTCAAATTTATAATACATTATTAGCACGACATTACTCTGATTCAGAAAAGTATCCAATTTCCTACGCTCTTATTTTATATGCTTATTTAATAATTCTATACTTATAAGTATGTTTTGTAGTTATTATTGATCTACATAAAAAAAAAAAAAGCTAAGTGATTTTCTATCTTTCATAACATGAAAATTATTATGGTCAGTGAGTTCACAAACATATATGATTATTTATTTGTAAAAAAAAATTGTAAATTATTGTTTGGGTCTATATATGATTATTTGTTAAATCATTTGGGTCGATATACTTTTAATTTTTATGATTTTTACCTATATCTTTAAATATGTTGCATATAGGTCGCTGGCTAGCGACTAGCGACTAAAGATCCATATACTTTTAGTATTTATGTTTTGTCTGATAACTTTATATATATTGCATATGCATCCATGATAGAAGAGTCAAATTAGTAAAATTCTGTCTAGGTCACTGACATTTATTTAAATTATGATATGGTTGTATATGTTATAATTTAGACATGAAAATTTTAATTAATTATATATTATAATTATAATTAAATAAAATTTTTATTGGGGCCTGAAATTTTAATTATTAAAATATGAACATAAATATCATGTCAATGACTGAGGCCAATTAATTTATTAATAATGATAATTACTTGCAAGATTATAGAATATATTCGCATGTTTAAGTACATGTTATATTATATATGAACTTCTTTTGTTTTATTAAAGGATATGGATTCAAAAGAATTAAAAAATATTATTTGGTAGAAAAATATGTTGCAATAATAGTCCAACTACAATATTATCCTTCAATATTGATTAAAGATGAGGTGAATACTACATTAGGTCTTATAGGCCTAATTGATAGCTCTGAAAGAGTCAAGTTTATATTAATGCATAGAACTAGATAATGTATCAATGATGCCTTGTATTTACCTTGATCAAAGAAAATCAAATATATCTGATTGATAAATCAAAATTTGTGATTTTCCCTTGGAATTTCTTAAAAGTGAATTTGAAAGTGAAAAAATGGTTTATACTTAGTGAAGATCAATAATACTATATATCTTAAATTTTTTTATCTTAAATAACCATCCTAAATGATGAGACATTTATTAATTGGTTGGTAAGATAATATAATTAATTCACTTTGATTCATTTAACTAATTAATGAATGCAATATCATTTGAGATAAAAAAAAATATGGGATATGTAGCATTACTCATTGAAGACATGATTGATATTTACTCTTGTAGAATATATTTTGGTTCTTTCTTAAAAATATCTCTTTAGTTAAACTTATGTGATGAAAAAGGGAAAATTTCTCTATTGAGAAGTTATTAGAATCATGTCAAAAAGAAATTGGAGAATGTTCATGGACATTGTAGTAGTTTTAATATCAAGAAATGATATAATAATTAGAACTGAAATGTCCATGAAAACTGAGACAATTGTTTGGTTAATATCGAGCAGGTCTCCTCGGGGCCAATCCGAGCTCGAGAGTAAAAGAACTCGAGGTCAGCCCATCTCGAGCAGAATACTTGACCGCTGGCACGAAGACGGCCTTACTAAGCGTCGAAGCTGGTCAAGGTCGGGGACCTCAAGACTGGTCGAACCCCGAGCTCCTTCTTCTGCTTGAGGTCTTCAAACCCCCAAATATGACCCTTCCTGATTAGCAATGGCACGAAGCGGATGCTAGATTCAAGTACAGCCGGTTTGAGACAGTCTGACTCGTCTCTCCAGCGACTTAACGCGACGATTGATGTTGACCAATACCCCACTCGGTATGGTGTCGTGACTGTTACCGATGGCCGACACACGCCCCCACAGTGTCATCATTTCATGTGCGCATGCCCGACACCATAATCAGGCCATGGGAACACATGCCCACCTGACATCCTGCATTCCCAGGATATGGCGCAGTAATCTTGGCTGTCACAGGGACTTAGACACCATTAACGCGTGAGCGAATGTCATTAAAAGGAAATCGACGTGTAAGTTACGGGGGTTCCAGAATTTTTCAGCTTCTTCTTCTCTCTCACGGTTCGGCCATTCTTTAAGGATTTTCATTTTTTATCATTCTTAATTCCTCCGGTCTCTTTAACAAAGAGGGATACAAAAAGAATAACCCGATCACTAACTTGAACGTCGGAGGGTTTTCGCTGGAAAAACACCTGGCGACCCCTGACCTTGTTTTTGTGAGTACAGGCCCGAGGTGATCGTTGTTCCGGTGAATAAAGGAGAATTGAGGTTCGCAAGCATTTCTGCTCGAGCGTCCTGTGAGCAGGAGTTTTGACACTATTCGAGAGCACGCAGAAAACCACATCAACATCTTGGCGCCGTGTCTGTGGGGATTAGTTAAAAAAGTATGACTTCCCAACACATTCAAGACACACAACACAATAATAAGAGGAAACAGTAGGAGGGGAATTAGTCCAGAAGAGTCGGTGACTTTGAGGGAAGTGGCCAATGAGGCCCAAAATAGAGAGATCCAGGAGAGAATGGACCAGATGGAGAAACAAATGGAAACATTGACATCCATCCTACAAGAACTCAGGGACGGACAGAGGAAAGCATGTAATGACATCCCTGAGTCCAGCCGTGGGAACGCCCCCTTCCGGGAGCATGTAGGAGATGAAGCCCAGAGACCGAAAACACCAAATGTTACCGGGAGGGAAGAAACGAACCTATAGGAAAGGGGATCCCGTCAGCATTTGCAAGATACGGCACCGACCTCCCGCGCGGAGGAATTGGAAGGGAAAGTACGCAGGTTGGCACAGGTTGTGGAGGACCTCTAGGGAAACGGGAAAGGCCCAAGTTGGAGGATAATGCTGGATAACGAGTCCTCGCTCTCAGCGGAGATCATGGGCGTCACAGTCCCCCGGGGACTTCTGATTCCCGGATTTGAGGTTCTCAGGGAAGAGTGACCCTTTGGTGCACATAAAACGGTTCAACGACATGACAGGAGTACGGGCAGCCCAGAGGTGCAGGGCCTTCCTACTCACTCTTGAGGGAAGGGCGAGAGAATGGTATCGCAGGCTACCGCGGGGAAGCGTTTTGAGTTTCTAACAAATGTGCAGAGAATTTGCAGAGTAATTTCGAGGCGCAGTGACCCCTGAAGATGACATGATGGAGCTATCGGAGATAAAACAGAAAGAGGGAGAGCCTAGGGTTGGTAATTTATGGGCTTGGGCCGGGCTTTTGTAAGATTAGGCCCAAGCCCATGTATCCAAAAATAACCCCAAGCCCTGAAAAAACCTATTCATATTGAGCCGGCTTGGCCTGGGCCGGGCCCAAGCGAGCTCGAACGGGTCCGGGCCGGGTTTGGGTCGAGCTTGGGCTTTTATTAATTTTTTTAAAATAAATTTTTAATAATACTATAAACTAAAAAAATTTAAATTATACACAATTACCTAATATTAACAATACAACAAAATAACTCACAAATGCTAATATCAAAAATAAACTAATCCAATAATAAATTTTTATTCAATAATTTGTATAAACCATTAAATAATATTAAACATAAAAATTTATCGATTGATTCATCATAATATTATTTCATATTATTTATTAAATTCAACAATTAGTAGTATAATTTAAAAATAATTAAACTATTTAAAGAATTATTTTTAATTTATTAAATTAAATTTAATGTAATACTATTCAATATTACACCAAATAAAAGATAATATTATATTAAATTAAATTCAATCTAATTTAATATAATTTAATTGGACTTAATTTTTAAAATTAAATACACACACACACACACACACACACACACATATATATATATATATATATATATATATATTTTAATTTATAAATTAAGCCTGGGCTTTTTATAGAAGCCCTTATCCGGGCCCGTTCGTAGCGGGCTTTGGATTTTTGAGCCCATGTCTAAAGATTTAATACGCGGGCCGCGCTTAAAGCCCGCGGGCCAGGGCTTGGGTCGGCTCGGGCTTTTTTGCCCACCCTTAGAGAGCCCCTTCGGAGTTTGTCAAGAGGTATCACCGGTCAGTTGTGGATCTTGGGGCATTCAACCATCCTCAGGCTTTGAGGGGACTAAAGGATGGAATTAGGATGGGGAGGCCGTGGTACAATTTACGGAGCCCTTCGATTCGTTCGTATTCAGATGCATACGAATAGGTGAAGATGGGCATGGTTATCGAAGAGGAAAAGGCTGCAAAACTAATAAGTGAACAAGGCAGTGGAACGAAGAGGAAGGAAAAAGGAGGTCCTACCCAAGGAACGTTGACTTCCAAGATGATAAAGGATCGGGTTGCTCCCTATAATCCTTATCAGAGAGCTCCTCAACTGCGAATAGCTCCCGCTTCACCTTGTTGTTCCCCTGGCCGCGACCGTAGGGAATACCGACAACAAGATAGCCACATGTCCCGTAATCAACCACCCAACCGGCCTCTGCCGAACAACAGCAGATCCGACCGTCAATTACCCCCTCCCCCGAGAAACTTCCCTCGGGATCAGGCGATACAGGTGGTGGAGCAGAGCCCCGCCTATAAATAATACACGACACTGAAGGTATTGCTCGAAGAAATATTCCAAGTGGCGGAGGAGCGAGGACTGCTGAGCCCTCCAACACTGATGGCCAAACCAGCTGGCAGATAGGGGGACGGTTTTGTCGCTTCCACGGTGACCACAGCCACCCAACGTCACAGTGCCTGGATTTGAAGAACCAGGTGGAGGACCTGGTTAGAAACCGATATTTAGATGAGTTTATTGAGGGAGGCCATCCGGTGTTCGAGCAGCAGCAAGAGGAGGATGACCGAGCCTATGGTATGGACCTGGAACCACCGGCTACAAGAGTGATCTCAGGAGGAACCAAGATGGCAGGGAGTTCAAACAGGGCCCGGAAAAACTATTGCAGGTACGTCACTGCTGGCCAGGAGGTCCTGTTCACCGCGCCTGCTGCAAAAAAGGCTAAGGTACGGCAGGTGCCCATCATATGGACAGAGGAGGATGAAGATGGGGTACTGTACCCCCATGAAGATGCCTTGGTCGTGAAGGCAAAAGTCGCTAATAAGGAGGTCGATCGAATGTTGGTGGATTCAGGGAGCTCGGTGGACATTCTCTTTAAGTCCACACTCGACGACTTTGGAATAACGGATGTGAGCCTCGAGCAGACAAATACTTCCCTAAAAGGGTTCGGGGGAGGAAAGCTGACCCCTCTGGGAATCATCAAGTTGGCTATGTCTATGGGCTCGAGGCCTTTTGAAAAGAATATGATATTAGACTTTGTGGTGGTGAATGAAGTCAGCCCCTATCAAGCAATATTGGGGAGGCCCTTCATAAGGACCAGTCAATCAGTATTATCCACCCATTACTTAGCCTTGAACTATCGAGTAAATGGAGCCGTAGAAGAGGTCAAGGGCAGTCAGAGGATCGCGAGGAGCTGCTACGCTGTGGCGGCTAAGGAGACTATACAGGTAACATCATTAGACTCAAGGGGGGAGTTGAAGAATGGAAGACAGGAGTCCGCTGAGGAGCTGGAGGAAATTAGAGTAAGACCAGACGACCTCGAGAAGAGGATCCGGATCGGCTCGGGCATTAGTGGGCAGTTAAAGGAAAATCTAGTCCAGTGTTTGCGAGTACACTCAGATGTATTCGCTTAGACACACGAGGATATGCCTGGGATTGACCCGAAGGTAGCGTGCCACAGGCTGGCAATATAGAATGACGCCAAGCTAATAAGGCAGAAGAGGAGATGCATCAACCAAGAAAAGTACGAGGCCATGAACTGCGAGGTAGATAAGTTGCTGAAGGCGAGATTCATAAGGGAAGTTTCCTACCCTGGATGGATCTCAAACGTGGTGTTGGTAAAGAAGGCAAGTAGAAAATAGAGAATGTGCGTGGACCTCACGAATGTGAATAAAGCTTACCTGAAAGACAGTTTCCTGTTGCCTAAGATAGACCAGCTGGTGGACTCCACGGCGAGACACGGACTGCTTAGTTTCATGGATGCATTCTCGAGTTATAACCAAATTCCCATGCACTGGCCAGACGAGGAATGCACAGCTTTCGTCACCAACCAAGGCCTGTTTTGCTACAAGGTCATGCCCTTCGGCCTGAAGAATGCGGGGGCAACATACTAGACGCTGGTGAACAAGGTCTTCAAGCCACTGATCGGTCGAACAATGGAGGTTTCTGTTGATGATATGATAACCAAGTCAATGGACGTGGAGGAACATGTAAAGTACTTGGAAGAAACCTTCGCCCTCCTAAGAAAATACCGGATGAAGCTTAATCCAGAGATATGTGCCTTTGGAGTTAGTTCGGGAAAATTCTTGGGCTTCATGGTCAGTCATAGAGGAATCGAAGCCAATCCGGAAATGATAAGAGCAGTGGTGGAGATGAAGTCCCCGCGTACTCTCAACAGGTTTATCTCCCGAGCTACAGATAAGTGCTGCATCTTCTTCCAAAAAATGAAAAAAGGAGAAAGACAAAATGGACAATGGAATGCGAGGCGGCTTTCCAGCAGTTGTAGGAATATCTACTAAAAGCCCCGTTACTGTCAACACCTCGAGCAGGGTAGGTTCTGTATTTGTATTTAGCTGTGTCATAATGGGTAACGAGCTTGGTTCTGGTAAGAGAAGAGTAAGGGGTACAGCACCCCATCTCTTACACGAGTAGAGCCTTGTTGGGGATGAAACTCGGTATCCACTAATGGAGAGATGGGCACTGGCCCTAGTGACGGCGGCCTGAAAACTGAGACCTTACTTCCAAGCGCATTCGGTGGCAGTTTTGACAAACCAACCGCTCAGGCAGACTTTGCACAAGTCAGAGACCTCCGGAAGGCTGGTAAAATGGTCGATAGAGCTCAGTGAATTTGACATCATCTACCAACCACGAACAGTAATAAAAGCCTCTGTCCTTAGCTGACTTCGTGGTCGATTCCACAGAAAGGGATGAAGAGATGGATAGCGAGCACCCACCGGACCCTTCTATTCCAAACAACACATGGACAATCACGGTGGATGGGTCGTGTGGAGATCAGGGAGCAGGAGCAGGAGTTGTGCTTCTTAGCCCTAAAGGGGTAGAGGTCCAGTACGCCGTGAAGCTAGAATTTGAAGTCACCAATAACCAGGCCGAGTACGAGGCTATAATTGTAGGATTGAAGCTCGCCCTGGTAGTAAAAGCAGAAGAGGTAAAGCTTCAAACAAACTAGCAGCTGATAGCAAATCACCTCAACGAAAGGTTTCAAGCAAAAGGTGAGAAGATGGAGGCTTACCTTCAGAAGGTGAAGCAGCTAATAAAGAATTTTCGAGCAGTCGAGGTGGAGCAGATCGCGAGAAGGATAAATTTTTTAGCTGACATGATAGCGCGAATGGCCACTACATCCGACCCCAAAATCCCGATGTCTATCTCGCTAGAAATCAAGACCTGCTCGAGCATCGAGTAGAAAGACGAGGTGATGAGTTTATCATCGAGCAGCACTTGGATGGAACCGATTGTTCCTTACTTCAAGAAAGGAGTGTTGCCTGCCGATAAGAAGCAGGTAAGGAAACTGAAGTGTAAAGCGGCTAGGTATACATTGGTTGATGGGGTATTGTACAGGCGAGGATACACTCTCCCACTGTTGCGGTGTTTAGATCAAGAGGAAGCTGATTATGTCCTTCGGGAAATACTTGAAGGAATTTGCGAGAACCATTCTGGCGCAAGGTCTTTGTTTTTAAAGCCTTAAGGCAGGGATACTTTTGGCCCCATATACATCAAGACGTACAAGAGAAGACCAAAAGCTATAAGAATTGTCAAAATTTTGCCAAATACATGTACCAGCCTCCCGAGAACCTCATAGTGATGAATTCTCCGTGGCCATTTGCCCAGTGGGGAATCGACCTGATCGGGCCATTACCAAAGGGGAGAGCATCTGCGACTCACGCCGTGGTGGCAATTGATTATTTCACCAAATGGGTTGAGGTGGGAGCCTTGAGTAGTATCACAGAAAGTAAAACCACTGACTTCATTTGGAAAAATGTGATTTGCAAGTATGGGATTCCCCACGCGTTGGTTACGGACAACGGGAGATAATTTGACAACAACAAGTTCAGAAACTTCTGCAAAAATATGGGAATGAAGCTAAAGTTTTGCTCTCCATCACACCTACAAGCCAACGGGCAAGTAGAAGCCGTAAACAAGACTATAAAACGCCTTCTGAAAACCAGACTCGACGAGCAAAAGGGAACTTGGGTTGACGAGCTGCCTGCTGTCTTGTGGGCTTACATAATCACACACAAAACGGCCACAGGGGAAACCCCATTCTCCTTGGCATTTGGGCATGAGGCAGTTGTCCCCGCTGAAATAGGGATGGGAACACACCGAACAGAGCACTTCAACGAAGGGCAAAACGATGAGCAGATATGTGCAGGCTTGGACTTGTTGGAAGAGGAAAGGGAAAGGGCCGTTAGAAAGATAGCAGAGTACCAGTAAAGAGTGACCCGCTATTACAATCGGAATATGCACATCTACCAATTTCAGGTAGGAGATTGGGTAATTAGAAGAGTCAATCAGAACACGAAGGACCCTAGGCAAAGTGTGTTAGGACCGAATTGGGAACTCAAATAGCTGGTCCGGAAGCGTACAGATTGACCTACCCCAATGGACGAGAGGTCAAAAGGCCGTGGAATGCATAACATTTGATGAAGTATTTCCAGTAAGTTTCCTTGTATTGCAAGCATTAATATCCAGTTCCTTCCAAAATAATGATGTATAAAGTCTTGAACATGAATAAAAGCAAGGAAAATGATTTCAATATTAATTCAATATGAGCAAGTCGAAGCTAAGGTGCTTGCGAAGAAAACGCAAAGGCCAGAAGTCTCTAAGCCAAATTTAACTAAGCCAAATTTAAGGCGAGATGGTGCCAAGCATGAGCCAATTACAGGCTTGAGCAGGATAAGCTCGCGAAGAAAACGCAAAGGTCAGAAGTCTCTAAGCTAAATTTAAGGCGAGACGGTGCCAAGCGTGAGCCAATTGCAGGCTTGAGCAAGATAAGCTCACGAAGAAAAAGGCCAGAAGTCTCTAAGCCAAATTTAAGGTGAGACGGTGCCAAGCGTGAGCCAATTGCAGGCTCGAGCAGGATAAGCTCACGAAGAAAACGCAAAGTCCAGAAGTTTTTAAGCCAAATTTAAGGCGAGATGGAGCCAAGCGTGGCCCAATAGCAAGCTTAAGTAGGATGAGCTCGCAAAAAAGCACAAGAGCTAAGTGTAAGCCGAATATCGGCTCGAGCAGTCCGAGTTCACAAGATAAACAGAGGCCTATAAGCCTAACTTAAGGCAAGACTCTATCACGTATAAGCCAAGAGAGGACACGAGCAGAAATAACTCGGAGAAGAAAAAAAAGGGCCCAATATTTGTTAAAGTTTATTTAGCAAAGCCTTGGAGTAAATCTCACAGGAAAGTGCAAGGCAAAAATATATATACGAACACAGAGTCAGATTATCCAATTCATGTTCTTTATTCATCCATCAAAAAATATAAGTACAAAAAAGAAAAAAAAATCAGTTGGTTGGAGCATTAGGGCTAGCAGATGGAGCAGGATCCCCACGGAGCGAAGCACCTTCCATGGCAGCAGCAGCAGCAGGGGAGACCTCGGCAGTAAGAGGAGTGACCTATTCAGACTCCTCTTCAGTCTCGGCAGGGGCTGCAGTTGAAAGGACTCTCGACCCTTAGTTTGGGGCATCATGCTCGCACATGTACTCCGCGATGCCTGCCTCGAGCTTAGATATGTCCACATCGGGATGCTCCTTGCTCAAGACAGACACGAGGCAGTCATAGCTGAAAGTCACCTCATAATTACACTCTATCGTGAGCCTGCCTTCCAAAGAGTCCACCTTCCTCTGAAGGCGAGAAGTCTCTACCTCCATGGTCTTCTCAAAGGAGAACCTCTGCACGTCCAAATCCTTTCGAGCATTCAGTAGCTCGTCCCGGACAAGAGACAGCTCCTTTTTGAGCTGGAGTGCTTTGGACTCTGACATTGCCGCCTTCTCCTCTAGGGTGGAAATCTCTGTGCGAAGCTTCGTTGCCTCCTCGTCCTTCTGCTCAAGACTCCGTTTCAAGTTCTGATTTTCTGCTCTGATCTTCCTCTGAGAATCCTGAGTCTTGGTCTTAAAGGCAGTAGTAACAGCCGTAGTGCGAGAGGAGAGGCGGTGGAATCTGCCGACTAAGTCATCAGTGCCAGAAGCCTTTATCCCCTCCAAGAACTTCTCCTCGATCTGTTTGGCAAATTCCTTAAAGTAGGGATCGGCGATGTCAGACCGCTACTACTCCTGTACGCGTCCTGATCGAGGTCGAGATGAAGTGGTAGTCCTTAGAGCCCTGCGAGTTTCACTTTCTGTTGCTGTCTCAGTCTCCCGATAAAGGAGTACAGTCCTAATCGGCGAGTCGGCAGTGTCAGTTTGAGGCTGCTTCGCTAGAGCAGAGGAGCTGCTCGGGGGTCTGAGGTGCTCGCAGGCCTCTTCAGCAAAGAAAGCACACCACTCATCTCCTCTTTCGGGACCAAGCCAAACTCAGCAAAATTGTGGAGTGTAAGTAGTTCCCTGCACGAGCTCGTGTTGTCGAGAGCAGTGTTGACACGCGCTTAAAGCTCTTCCCCAATTCTGTAAGAAGCACTCTAAGATATTGCAACAACAACCAGAATAGAATGGTGAGAAAAGATGCTAGCAGAAAAGCCAAAGTAAGAATATATTGAACAGTAGACGACCTAGAGAGCAAAAATGACGAGAAATCGAATGGACCCCCTCAGAGGCAGATGCAGCTTGCCCCCAATCTCCCCCAGCAAAGAAAAACTTGCCCTTCCAGTTCCCACCAGAAGTAGGGAAATCAGTAATGGGTTTCTTGCTTTTCAGACTAGAGGCGAGGTAGTACCAGCCAGCATCCTTTGGGCTGCTTTTTAGTTGGTAGAGATGCTTTATCCCCTCTACCAAGGGCTCGCTCAGATTGCACCACCTCCACAACACATAAAGACCGGACAATACCCTCCACCCATTCCTGTTCAACTGCCCTGAGGCCAAGCGGAGTCTGGACAGAATTCGGACAAAATAAGGCTGAAGAGGCAACCTAACCCCCTACCTAAAGCACTCTATATGGAAAGTGACATACCCCCGGGGAGGACGACTGGGCATCTCACCCTTACCGGGCACCCGTAAGTCCACACTAGCCGGTATGTGGTAGATGTCCCTAAGCCGGTCTAGGTCTGGGTGTGAAGTTTCACACCTCATATGATCAACGGGGAACCACCCACTCTCTGACCTTTGGCTAACCCTTTCCCCCTATTGCGGACGAGTCTCCGTGACAACCAAAACTCCCTCGGGACTTGAGTCTCTCACGGGGACCATCCTAATGGGTTCAGAGTCACTCGAAGAGGATGATTCTTCGGATAACATTCTACGGGGTTACTGAGTGTCTGAAATGTTTCCTATGGACACAATCTACCAGATGGGAATCGAAAACCCTAAATACACGAAGAACAGAACAGAACAGAAACGAGAAGAGAGAAGAAGTTTATACCTGAGAAAGAGTTGACGACGGGAAGTAGGAGCGACGGCAAGGAAGAAAATGGGAAGCACTTGCAAGCGATTAAATTTTAATTTGAGCAAAGATAGACAATAGGAAGCACAGTAAAGAAATCGAGGGTTTTTAAACGGGAAAGTACGTCTCTTCAGCAGACGGTACACATCTCAAGAGACGCGACTGTTTAAGTAACGTCTCTTCAAAATTCAAACGCACGGCCCAGATTCATCCACGTGTCTCACAGTAAATATGAAATGATGGAAGCGGAAGACAGTTCAACACAGGAAGCCGGCCTAGACAAGAATTTTCTAGTCTTATCTCGCTTTACTCTAAAGACTAGAAACTGGGGGACTGATGTTTGGGTAATATCGAGCAGGTCTCCTCGGGGTCAATCCAGCTCTAGTAAAAGACCTCGAGGTCAGCCCATCTCGAGCAGAATACTTGACCGCTGGCACGAAGACGGCCTTACTAAGCGTCAAAGCTGGTCGAGGTCGGGGACCTCAAGATTGGTCGAACCCTGAGCTCCTTCTTCTGCTCGAGGTCTTCAAACCCCCAAATATGACCCTTTCCGATCAGTGATGGCACGAAGCGGATGCAAGATTCAAGTACAGCTGGTTCGAGACAATCTAACCCGTCTCTCCAGCGACTCAACGCGACAATCGATGCCTGACCAATACGCTACGCGGTATGGCCGGTACACGCCCCTACAATGTCATCATTTCATGTGCGCATGCCCGACACCATGATCAGGCTATGGGAACCCACGCCAACCTGGCATCCCGCATTCCCAGGATATGGCGTAGTAATCTTGGCTGTCAGAGGGGCCCAGACACCATTAACGCGGAAGCGGATGACCTCGGAGAAAAAGGGCGGGAAAACGGAAGAATAAAAGGAAACCGGCATGTAAGTTGCCTTCTTCTCTCTTATGGTTCTGCCATTCTTTAAGGATTGTCATTTTTTATCATTCTTAATTCCTCCGGTCTCTCTAACAAAGAGGGATACAAAAAAAATAACTCGATTATTGACTTGAACGTCGGAGGGTTTTCGCCGGAAAAACACCCGGCGACCCCTGACCTTGTTTTTGTGAGTACAGGCCCGAGGAGATCGTTTTTCCGGTGAATAAAGGAGAATTGAGGTTGGCAAGCATTCCTGCTCGAGCGTCCTGCGAGCACGCAGAAAACTCATGATTATGGCATGATATAGCCGTAGAAAATATGGAGGTAAATTGTATTGGTGATTAAAATCCAATATTGCTTGAAGCAAAATAATATTTTGTTTTGCGAATACATATTAGAGAATAAGCTGGAATCCTTTTTAATTTAGTTGTACCATACAATTATAAATGTATATGAAAGCTATGCAATAATGAACCAAACAGTCTCTGACTAAGCATTAAATCTAATACTTTTGCTTCATGCTATTGTTTTCACACTTCTTACTACCATCATCTAATAAAATTGATTTTGAATCTCCATAAATGTTTTACAAAGTATACATGGAGATATATGTGGACATATTCACCTATCAAATGATTCGTTTTGTTATTTTATAGTTTTGATTGATGCATCTATACAATGGACACATATTTATTTATTATCTACAGATAACATTGTGTTACAAGTTTATTTGCGTAGTTATCAAATTACGTGCACAATTTCTAAATTAACAAGTGACCATATGCCTAGATAATGCTAGTGAGTTTGTTTATAAAAAAATTGGTGATTACTGCATGATATTTGAGATTGATTTAGAACATACAGTACCATATATGGATACTTAGAATGAATTAGTAGAATCTCTAACCAAACACCTACAAGTAATTGCTAAAACTTTATTATTTCAGAGTTAATTACTTATTTTAATATGGAAAATTTCTATTTTGCACGATACGACAATTATCCACTTGAGACCTATTGCCTATCGTAAATATTCTCTATTACAATTGGTACTGGGACATCAATATGATATATCCCATTTACACACTTTTGGTTGTACTGTACAAGTGACAGTTGCACCTCAGCAATGCACTAAGATGGGACTTGATATTGTTTGAGAAGTTATATGGAATTTAACTCAATATCTATCATAAGATATCTTGAAATAAGTAATAGTGTGATATATTTATAGTTTATCGTTTTAATGAGATAAATTTTCCTTCAGTAGGAGAAAGAAATTCATAAGAGAACGAACTTCCTCTAATCATAATCATTCGTACGCTAAGAACACTATTGATTAAAGGGGGAAAGAGGTTCCATTCATCAAAGTGAGAGACGTAGGGCTTCTGCCTAGCCTAGAATATTCTATGCCACTTTTCAAAAAGCTACATGAGGTTTGAGATAATCCTCTATGAAAAGTGACCCATATATCTCTTCCACGCATCATTTAATATGAAAAAAGTGCAGTGGATAGTTTATATGTAGTAGATTAGAAAATAATTATCAGACGCATTTATAAATGTGATAAAAATAACCAAATCATACATACTAATTGCAAATGTACCTGGCTAGATCATTATTCAGAATAATTAATGGAATGAGTGGCTGTGAAATTCTTTATGGCACACCAAAAGCGTGTTATACTATTTTAGTTTAAAAGACAATGTTATACTGAAAAGAAAAATGATTAGTCATAATACTACTGCAAATAAATATGAATGAGCAAAGTACTTATAAAAAGAATGGTGTGTGAAAAGACCAGAGTCATGGAAATATAAAACTTATTGATTAGGTATAAAGCCTTGAAGAGGCACTTGATCCCAGAAACAATGAGATCTCTATTTATTATACCTAGGATAATGTTTAGGGAAAAAGTATATGCCTAAAAATAGAGTGACACGTGTCGACACAAAGTTTTATAACTACAGGTAATCATTTGGAGGTAGCCAACCTACTTTACGTAAACTTGATATTTGAACTTGTACGTGGGGTAGCCCATGTCAAAAGTGAAGTGGGTAAAGAAATTATCAAAAAAATAGGCTGTTTACGGTATCTCCATTGCTTGAAAGAGAATATTTGATTTGACAAAATCAAATAAGAAATGTGTTGTTGAAAAAAGAGGATAACTAGCTGTCACATTTGCAAAAAGTGAAAGACAACACATTAAAGACAATGGTCCTCTGTAACCATGCCAGACAACCTCTACTGAGGTATTCAAGACTACCATATAGTATAGGACAAGTGTAAAAGTGAATAAACCAAGCAAAAACTGCCCTACTTGCTCTCCAAGCATACACCTCTGTTACCCTTAATATAAATTTTATTGTGTTTTTTTTTTATTGAAGCCACCATAATGGTGGGGGGTTAGGCGGGACCCCTACCTGTCAAATATATATAAAGTAAGATGAGTACAACGGAGGGGGACAAAAACCAAAACCTCCAAAATAAATAAGCAAATACAAGCCAATAAAAAGAACTTCAAGGATAACGAAAGGAACTGATCATCAAGTAGGGAGGGTGCGAGCAGCCAGTCGTTTGTTGCGTCTCCTGCTAGTAATTGCAGTGAATCCTTGTAGAGAAGTAGACTCCCTTTCACTGACCAAATTGTCAATCACCGCAGCTGAAGGCAGGTGGTGTCTGGTACTGTCAGAATCTGTCCCATTAGGGATATCCGTAGAGTGAGTGTTGAATCCCACATCTAGGTAGTGGATATCTGAACAAGTGCCCCCATCGGGCATCGGAACCTGTACCTCCTTAACCTGGGGGTGGGGATCCACAACGATAGGCTCTATAGGTCTATGATCAGAAACCACCGTGTACTGAGCAGTAAATGGTGAAACAGTGTGCTCAACAGCTGGAGGCATGGAGTGATCGCCCTCATTGGGCACTGGACGCTGGGCTAGGTCTAAATCTTCATGGCCCCTATCATCCAAGGGGACATCCTCAGTAACAGGCCGATCCAAGGATGGACTATCCTCACTGGGAGTAGCAACACTAACAGCAACAGGCCCTATAGGGCGATTATCAGAAATGACAACATACTGGGTACTAGAGGCAGCCCGTGGCTGCACATCAGCTGGAAACATGGGCCTTTTACCCTTATCCGGAACAGAACGCAGCCCATTATCCTTCGACAGTTGAGGCTGACGAAGACTTGGGTTGGAGACATAACAACCCTCAGTTGCATGACCTAAGTGCTTACAAGTGGAACAATAAGCAGGAACTTTCTCAAAAACAACATCCTGCTAGAAACCAGAATCTCCCTCTCCAATCCAAATACGCGGCAACAAAGGCCGCGAAACATCATACTCAACCAAAACCCTAGCAACAGACGGTTTATTAACCGAAGCCGTTGCGTGATCAACACGTGAGGAGTACCAATAGCACCGACGATAGAGAATAATGCGATTTGGAATGAATAAAATGAACTGGTAAATCACGGAGACTTAGCCAAGCAGGCACAATAGGAGACTCACTGAACATCGAAAATCCGTGCTCCACTTGAAAATGCGCATACCTCTTCCATTAACATACCATGTTTGGCGAACCCAAACCAGTGAATAGTCCTCTTCCATGGATAACTTGATCGAGCACATCTGGGTTATCAAGCGGTAATCGAGAATTCCCTTAAGACCAAGAGAAACAAAAACTTCGAATAATATCCATTGATGGCTGCCGAAGAGAATTTTCCAACCAAGGCAAGCTTAAAGGTTCGACCATAAGTTGAACTTCCTCCTAGAGAACATTATAGCCGGAGCCGAAGTACTAGTATTACCATTACAGCATCGAGGAATGATTTTGTGGCCTCGGGGTGCTACGGGGTTGAGTATGGATCGCGGGATTCACTCGTTGAAGCATATGAAGCGGGTTGCTTGGCATGAGTAGTAAGCGTGGCACGGGTTTGAGCTCCGATCAACCCATCACTCTGCTGCATATATGGTAGATTTCGCGATGAGCTGCTGCATGATGATGATAGGAAGCTGCGATGAGAAGCTGCACTAGTTGAAGGTGCTACAGTTGCTTGTCTGCTGCAGTTCTCGTTGCTCATAATCGCAATCGCTACTTGTTCTATAGCAGGACGAATTGCAGTTCTTCTGCTGTGTCTTTCTTGTCAATATTTTGAGGTAGTGCTACTCGTAAAATTTCTTTACTCTCAATCCTCGATTGCAACTAATGTTGCAGCAGCGAAACCGTAATTCATTGCTTGTCTTCTGCTGACAAGCAATCGCAACGAATCTGTCTTAACAACATCAAAGGGCTGATGCATACTGCTGAAAATTAAAATTTTCCAGCATCAGTACTGTAACTTTGAAAAATCATAACAATTCATGCTTTAAGAATTTTGGAACATGAACATATCAGTTGAAAGCTCAGGAAATCTAGTTTAAAACAATATAATTAGTTTCACATGAGTCTAGGTAAATCAAATGATATTCTGTGTAATATCCACACTGCTCCAGCATCTCAGGATTACTAACAACATCCAAAGGTTTTACAATTTCACATATGATCTTGACTTAAATCAATATTAACAATTTTAGAGGATTGAAAACTAATATAGTACAAACAACATAAATATGCAACATTTTTCTTCCAAACATCACCTTTGCACTCACCTCTCGCTCCCGTGAGTATTATCCAAAGCCAAGAATCCAACACGCGTCGGAAGAATTTGCAGCGCCAACTTGAACAATTCTCTTGTCTACACCATGAGATAACACAATGCGTCTGCGCATCCCAATGAACTCCATATGAGTCGAAGAAACTACAGAGCTGCAGTTGATCTAATTCTTCTAAGTCGGTTTCATAAATCTCGCCTAACGTGTCACTTTCGACCACCTCGACATCAAACAAGCTCAGCACATTTACTCAAGTCAATAGGATTTCAGCATCATATTAAGATACTCTAACGAGTAATGCTAGTTAAAGCTAAAATAGCAAATAATCCACCAATCTCAAGCTCTATTTACAGCTACATTCAAATTCCGACCAATTCAAGTGTCACATCAAAATCGGCAACAAAAATGTTTACTAGTCACTGCAAATCTATTATTTCACACATATCATAATATCTAATATTTACTAGTCACTCGCAAATAGAAAAATAATACCTCATCCACAACTTGTTGAAAGTCTTGAGTTGCCTTATTGAAATACTCCTTGGCCTCATCACGGTCGGGAGTAAAAAAGCATGAGAAGTATGAGCATTTCCCAAACACCACAATGTAGTCGGTATCTATTGGGTGTAACCATCAATGCCTCCTCCGACTTTGAAATTGCATCCGGCACATCATTAAATTACCATTCCATATTAACAAACTCGAGCAATCCAATAACCGAGTATCCCATTAATCAAATGTATAGTTGTCAATTATTCAAACAAAACGCATGACTTCAAAAAATTAAATATAAATTTTTAGCACTAAAATCATCTTCTTTGAATCGGAGCAGTTTAAAGCGAGACAACTCGGAAGAACACCGCCCCATCTCGTTAAATTACGCACCAACAAGCCATAAAAAATTAAACGAAATTATATTTTTTCCCGAATTTCTCAAAAACCAAACAAGCCCGGATAATGAAATTAAAATAAAAGGCGAAAAAGCAAAGGCGGATCAAAGAAAATAATATAAATGAACATTGGCATCGAGAGGGTTCTTGGCATATGCGACTTGGCGGTTTTGCGAGCGTGCTCAAAGAAAAGCAATCTATCGAGTCGCTTTGCATGTCCATGGCATGTCTCTCTCTCTCGCCCTCTCTTTTTGCTTTGTCTTGACGGATGATCGAGATTAGTCTCTCTGCGTGTGTGTTCAAAGTTGGCTAAAACTGGCAGTGGAGACTTGGGGCAGTTCGCCTCCCTAAATGAGGGAGGCGAAGAGGTGGACGGGGAAAGCATTGAGAGATGGGTGAGAGTTAGAGAGATCGAGCATTTAGGTTTTTTTTATCTTTTTGTTATTATATTTTTTGTTTTTTAAATCTTTAAAACAAACAAATTAAGTTAATTCAACATGGCTCAATGGTCTGCATTTCGAATGTTAAAATTTTAAACTCTAGAAGTCTCAAGTTCGAGTTGCAACTAAAACAATTATTAATAATTTTTTTTTACCTCTGATACTTTAGTGTCAGTGATTATTAATGTTTAATTTACTAACACACTAGTATCAATAACCTCTAATACCTACTTGTTAATAGGTGCATTTGTTCACAATTACTAATATTTTTTGCTAAGTGTCAGTAAACTAAGTGTCAGTAAATGTCATTTTTCTAGTAGTGATTCCACCAAATCGAAGTGCTCTCCCCATTTATGTTCTTCTATTATTAAAAAATGAAAGTGTTTCTCCAAGCCTATATATTGCTCTTACTCTGCTAGCTTAGAGACAAACTTATCAATTGCCTCAAGCTTGCTTCTGCTAGGATTTTATTGTTTTAATTCATTGGTGATTTCACGTGTACCAAGTTTGCATTCAAATTTATAACACTGAGCAAATTATCAAAAAATCAAACATAAATGTCTGCTGGCTCCAATTGACAATTATCTAAGAATCAAGCACAAATATTTGTTGGCTCCAATTGAGGCTATTTATTTTAAATTTCACCATGTATATAACTATTGGAAAAATGGAAGCTTAACTATGAAAGTTGAAAGATTCAATGTTGTAATCTGATATAACAAAGAATTTGGTTGTTTAAAATGCTAAAGACTGTCTTCTGGAATCATTTGATCTATACTGTTAATATTACATACTGTTTATTAAGCACCTAATATAATACAAAACAATGATTAGGGATAAGATATCTCATGATCCAAAATTGTATAGGAGCTACAAAAATGGATGACAACATCCTCTACACTCACCAAGTACTTCCACTGGTGTTTTATCACGTCTAGTGAGGTTGTGTTTTATCAAGTCTAGTGAGGTTTTGGTACATAACCATTTACAGCAAAGTTTCGGGTGGCAGCAAGAAGGGCCAAGCTAATTCCGTCAAGTTCAGGCCTTGCTACTATTTGACATCCCAGACGAGACCTGAAAAATTAAAACCATAACATTCAATCTAAGTTGAATTTAAAAAAGGTTCTTATTGCAGGATAGTACCGAAGGAACTTACGTCACTGTAAGTCCAAAAGCAATATGCAACATGTCATTTTCTTCATCGGTTGGGTCTTTTAATTTATTGTAATAGTCCATGTCCTGTAAAAGATTAGATAATTAACTACTCATAAGAACATATTATTAAAAATATTCGAAAGAACATACGATCACAATCACATGATATGTTGAGCAGGCAAGCGAGCCTTCACATGCACCTGAGGTGAAATGAAAGCAGATCATTAAGCTTTCCAACCATGATGTAGAACTACAAACTCAATAGAATGAAAATAATTCATTCATGTTTTGCCTCCTGAAAATTGGTTCTAAAGTTCCAACCGATGAAGAAAATGACATAAATAAATAAATAGATAAGGTGTACATAACAAAGTTGAGAAATTACAGAAACTGGCTATTTCTGCAGTACTTTCTAGCATTAACCTTTATGAAAACAGATTGAAACCAAAATACCAGGAGATACATAATATTAATTAAAGAAGAAAAAGAAACAACATAAAACACAGAACATGAAAAGCATTGTAATCCTTGCCTTCGAGTTCTATATCATTTTCATGGCCCACTTCTAACATAGACATTCCAACTGGGACCTTAATGTTCTTTTCTTCTCCATTCTTATCAACAAATGTCACGTTTATCTTGCATGATAAGCTTTTGAGTAAGAAAAAACACTAAATTATCTAAATTTTAGAATAAAACTAGAGGAAACATATAGCCATTGTGCATTTTCAGGATAGGGGATTGACATTCTGTCCTTACTACCTAGAAGCAAAGAAGATCTTGGGATAAATTAAAACACTAAAAAGTACAATGATAATGAAAAAGATGTACTGCAGCGATGACTAAGTAATGTAAACAAAAGCAAACAAGAAATGCTGTGACATAAGTTCTACTATTACTATTATTTCCCTTCCCGCTTCTCTATACTACTCTGTAGTAGCTAGCATGGCCTCACAACTAAGAACTTTTGTTTGCTGCATAATAAAAATTCATTTAACAAATGGCAGGCAACTTCAGTGTAAAACATGCAAAGGAGTGTCTAGTTTTTAACACAGAACAGATTCATTTTATGCTCTAGTTCATGTAATGCATAACATTAACAGGATTGTAGACTCAGGTCATTTACATTACTGATAGACGAGGCTATAAATTCATTAACGAAGACACAAAAAGAAAAATTAAAGTGAAAAGGAAAATTATCCTTACAACTATCTTATATCTTAATTTACTCCCTCTTTTAGTACGTACTAGTTAAGAGGGTATCTCAAACTTCAAATCAAACAACATACAAGTCTTTCTGTTTGCTACTTCCATGAGAAGCATCATTTTCAGCCTTCGTAGAAAATTGTGGATACTTCTGAAATATGGACACCTGGAACACCCTAGGGTCTGACTATAATTCAATCTGTTTATAATAAAGAAATGGAAATCAAATACAGTAAAAAAATACAATTACCAAATTGAATAATTAATTTCAAGTATCAATCACCTTACACAGCTTTTGGCAAAGAAAGAAAAGGAAGTTCTCACCCAAAGTTCTCAACTCATCCTTTGTCTTGCTATTTAACCAAAGTAGAAATTAATCTGGTCAAAGGAACTAAAGCACTAGTTCATCTACTAAATCATTTCAAACCATAACTAAATATTAAATTCTGTGTAGTTATTCTAATCCATGAGCAAACCAGGTTGTACATTTTGTACCATGTGGTTTAGAAGCCAAAGAATAGCTACAACTTCTATCTATTCAAATCCATATGAGCAAACCAGATCGTACATTTTGTACCCTATGGCTTAGAATCCAAAGAATAGCTACAGATTCTATCCTATCTATCTTCCACTAGGCCATTAAGAAAATTAGAACATGTTATTTCAGTGACTCTTTAAAGAACCAACAAAATGGGAAAACTCAGAAGCCAAAAACACAGTACTGTTTCACATTGAACATAACAGTATAATACATTCTATACCTTATTCTTATTCTATTGTTTCAGATTTAGTATCTGAACAATTCATGTTGTAGAAGTTATCAAAAAATCTACCTGTAATTCTGATTAGTTCCATTGGTTTAAAATTCGATTATTTTTACATGAACTATGAAAAGCATGGATGAGGCTGTCAATAATCACATTAGCCACTTTTAATCAATTATGTGAACAGAAAACACATAACAAACAAAAATTGGATAGGATGCAGAAAATAAAGATTACTAACCAAGGGTCACCAATGTTGACATGTACATCCCATTTGATATATAGATGTACATGCACCTGTAAAGAAGGCAAAAATTGAGAATAAAACAGATTAACTAGAAGTCAGTTGTTCACTTTGCTTCTAATTTTGAAGAAAGCAAAATAATAATAATAATAATAATAAATAGTTTAACTAAACAAATTCATATTAAAAAAATAAATAGACGGAGAAATAAGAAAAATTGTGATACTAAAAGATAAATCAAAGTTAGAGATGGAAAGCATATACACACACTTGAGAGCTCTTTAAACATAAAAGCTCCAACTCTTAAAAGCCTACAAATTAACATAGCTGTTTCATTTTTGAGAGAATGAATTAATAATAATTAACTAAGCCTGATAACGGAAATAATATCGCAGCAATACAAAGGTAGGAAAAAAAAAACAATCATTTGCAGTATTCAATATGCTAAAAAACCAAAAAAAAAAAAAACCTGAGACACAAAGTAAGTAAATTCAATATTATTATTTTTTACCTAAAAGATTCAAAGCAATCGAATAAGGAAAGCTTCAGAGCTTTCAGTTAAGTAGTTGTGAAGAAAATAACTTTCGAGAGCTTGCGAAGAGATATGGAGAAAAGAGAACACACCTTGTGAAAATGGGCTTTTACAATGGTTCCGTTTAGTGTTTAGTTAAGACTTGGAGAACGCCTTTTGACACCACTCAAAATTTCTCACAAGACCACTTCATTTTAAATGAAAATTAATTAAACACTCAAATAAATTATTTTTAAATGAAACTTTTACATCACCCCATTTCATAAATCAAATTTATATTTTCAATTTTAATTGAAAAACTAAATTTTTTAAAAGAAAATTATAAGAGTGTAGAAATATAGAGATGTATAAACTATATACTTAAAAAAATTTAGATTTTAGGACTTTTATGTATTTTGTAAATAAAGTTTAAAAGAAATAATTTTTAAATTTTAGAATTTTATGTATTTTATAGATTACAATTGATTTAAATATAGTGCTATATGCTTATTACAATTAAGTTACACATATTTAAAAAAAAAAAGTAAGTAAATAACAATCCACACCATGTTTCAACCAGTGCCATGCGGGAAAAAATAGTTCATAACCATAAGGTACAAAAAACATATACAATTTCTTAGTTAACGCAATCTTGGAGATTAAACTGTAGCCTAAACACAAAGTGTTTGGGAAATACCGAGCAGGTCCCCTTGAGGCCAATCCAGCTCGAGCAGAAGACCTCGAGGTCAACCCAGCTCGAGCAGAAGACTTGACCGCTAGCATGCAAACGACCTTACTAGCGTCAAAGTTGGTCAAGGTCGAGTGTCCCAAGGCTGATCGAACCCCAAGCTCCTTCTTCTGCTCGAGGTTTTCAAGCTCCCCGGGCATGACCATGCCACACAAGCAACGGTACGGAGAAAATGCAAGACTCAAGCATAGCCGATTCGAAACAGTTAGGTCCTCCCTTCTGACAACTCAACGCGACGATCGATACCTGGCCGACATCCCAAGCGGTATGGTGCCATCACTGTTACCGATGACCGGCACACGCCCCCACAATGTCATCATTTTGGACACGCATGCCCGACATTATCACTAAGCCATGGGAACCCATGCCCACAAGACAATCCCGCATTCCCACGGAATGCCACAATAATTCCTGCTGTTAGAGGGACCCAGACACCATGGACGCGGGAACGACTGCCCCCGAAGAAAAAAGGGCGAGAAAACAGAAGTATAAAAGAAAAATTGAAGTGAAGGTTCCGGGTTCCGAAAATTTTGAGGTCTTTCTTCTTCTTCCTTTTCCTTTCGATCTTTTACAAGTTCTTGGAATTCTTGCCACTTAAAGGCAAAGAATCATTTTTATTTCTTCAGTATCTCTAACAAAGAGGGATACAAAAAGAATAACCTAATTACTGAGTTGAGCGATGGAGGGTTTTCGCTGGAAAAACACCCGGCGACCCTGACCTTGTTTTCGTGAGTACAATCCCCAAGAATTCACTGTCCTAGTAAACGAAGAAAGGCAGGAGTTGGTGAAGATCCCTGCTCGAGCATCCTGCGAGCAGAAGTCTACGACCTTACTTGAGAGCACGCAGAAAACTGCATCAACATTTTTTGCGCCATCTGTGGGGATCAGTTCAAAAAGCTTGACTTCCCAACACAATCAAGGAACATAACACAACGATGAGGGGAAATAGTAGGAGAGGAATAAGTCCACAGGAGTCTGTGACTTTAAGGGAGGTGGCCAATGAGGCCCAAAATAGAGAGATCCAGGAGATGATGGATCGGATGGAGAAACAAATGGAAACACTGACATCCATCCTACAGGAGCTTAGGAAGGGATAGAGGAAAGTAAGCAATGACGTCCCTGAGTCCAGCCGTGGGAACGCCGCCCGGGAGCATACGGGAGACGAAGCCCAGAGACCGAAGACACTAAATATTGCCGGGAGGGAGGAAACGAACCTAGAGGAAAGGGATCTCATCAACATTTGCAGGACACGGCACCTACCTCCCGCGTGGAGGAATTGGAAGAGGAAGTGCGCAAGTTGGCGCAGGTTGTGGAGGACCTACGGGAAAACGAGAAAGGCCCGAGTTGGAGGATAATGCTGGACAATGAGTCTCCGCTCTCAGCGGAGATCATGGGCGTCACAATCCCCCGAGATTTTCGCTTCTCGGATTTGAGGTTCTCAGGAAAGAGTGACCCATTGGTACACATAGAACGGTTCAACGACGTGACCGGAGTACAAGGCCTGACATCATCCCAGAGGTGCAGGGCCTTCCCACTCACTCTGGAGGGAAGGGCGAGAGAATGGTATCGCAGGCTACCACGTGAAAGCATCTTGAGCTTTGAACAAATGTGCAGAAATTTGCGGAGCAGTTCCAAGGCGTAGTGACCACCGAAGATGACATGATGGAGCTGGCCGAGATAAAGTAGAGGGAGGGGAAATCCCTCTGATAGTTTGTCAAAAGGTATCACAGGTCGGTTCTGGACCTTGGGGCATTCAATCACCCCCAGGAGTTGAAGGGGCTAAAGGATGGGATTAGAATGGGGAGGCCATGGTACAACTTGCGGAGCCCTTCGATCCACTTATATTCCGATGCGTACGAGCAGGTGAAGATGGACATGGTCATTAAGGAGGAAAAGGCCATGAAACTAAGAAGTGAACAGGGCAATGGAGCGAAGAGGAAAGAAAATGGAGGTCACGCCCGGAGAGCATCGACTTCCAGAGTAATAAGGGAACGGGTTGCTCCCTATAACCTCTATTAGAGAGCTCCCCAACCACCAATGGCTCCCGCTCCACTTCACAGATCCCCCGGTCGAGACCGTAGGGAATACCGACAACAAGATAGCCACCCGTCACGTAATCAACCACCAAGCCGGCCTATGCCGAACAACAACAGAGCTGATCGTCCATTTCCCCCACCTTCAGGAAGGTTCCCCGGGATAAGGCGATACAAATGGTTGAACAAAGCCTCCCCTACGGACAGTATACGCCATTGAAGGTGTCACTCGAGGAGATACTCCAAGTGGCGAAGGAACGAGGATTGCTGAGTTCCCCGACACCAATGTCTAAACCAGCCCGCAGAAAAGATAGAGGGCGATTCTGCCACTTCCACGATGACCATGGCCACTCAACGTCACAGTGCCGATATTTGAAGAACCAAGTGGAGTACTTGGTTAGGAACCGGTATTTAGTCGAGTTTATCGAAGAGGGCCACCCGGTAATCGAGCGGCACCGAAGGAAGACAGCCGAGCCTGCGGCATGGACCTCGAGCCACCGGTCACGAGGATGATCGTAAGAGGAGCCACAATGGCGGGAAACTCGAACAGAGCCCAAAAGAATTATTGTCGATACGCCTCCGCGGGGCGAGAGTTCCTGCTCGCCGTACCTGCCACAAAGAAGGCTAAGGTTCATCAAGTGTCCGTCATGTGGACTGAGGAGGACGAGGAGGGGGTGCTGTACCCCCACGCGGATGCCTTGGTTGTAAAGGCAAATGTTACAAATAAGGAAATCATTCGAATACTAGTGGATTCAAGAAGTTCAGTGGACATTCTCTTCAAGTCCACACTTAATGATTTGGGAATAACGGATGTAAGCCTTGAGCAGATGACCACTTCCCTGAAAGGGTTTGGAGGAGGAAGATTGACCCCACTGGGAATTATCAGACTGGCTATGACAATGGGCTCGAGGCCTTTTGAAAAGAATATGATGTTGGACTTCGTGGTGGTAGATAAAGTTAGCCTCTACCAAGCAATACTGAGAAGACCCTTTATGAGGATCAGCCAATTAGTATTATCCACCCATTACTTAGCTTTGAAGTATCAAGTGAATGGGCCAGTAGGTGTTGTTAAGGGTAACCAGAGGGCCACAAGAAGCTGCTACGCTGTGGCAGCAAAGGAAACTATGCAGATAACATCATTAGACTCAAGGGAGAAGTCGAAGAATGGAAGACAGGAGCCTGCCGAGGAACTGGAGGAGATCAGAACAATGGGCAACGAGCTCGGTTCTGGTAAGAGAAGAGTCAGGGGTGTAGTACCCCGTGTATTACACAAGTAGAGCTTTATTGGGAGCAGAAACTCGATACCTGTTGATGGAGAGATGGGCGCTATCCCTAATAACAGCGGCCTGGAAGTTAAGACCCTACTTCCAAGCGCATTCGATGGTAGTATTAACTGACTAGCCGCTTAGACAGATTCTGCACAAGCCAGAGACTTATAGTAGGTTGGTGAAATGGTTGATAGAGCTCAGTGAATTCGACATCAGCTATCCACCCCGAACGATAATACGAGTGCAACCCATAGCAGATTTCGTGGTCCAATGTACAGAAAGGAATGGGGAAGCAAACAGCGAGTAGCAGATGGGCCTCTCCACTATGAACAACGCGTGGGTTGTCACGGTGGATGGATCATGTGGGGATCAAGGAGCAGAAGCGGGGGTTGTACTACTTAGCCCTGAAGGGGTGGAGGTGCAGTACGCCGTAAAGCTGGAATTTCAAGCCACCAACAACTAGGCTGAGTACGAGGCTGTGATTGCAGGATTGAAGCTCGCCCTGGTAGTGAAGGCAGAAGAGGTAAAGCTTTGAACAAACTCTCAGCTGGTGGAAAATCACCTCAACGAAAGCTTCCAAGCGAAAGGAGAAAAGATGGAGGCCTACCTTCGAAAGGTGAAGCAGCTAATAAAGAAATTCTGAGTGGTCGAAGTGGAACAAATAGCGAGAATGATGAACTTTCGAGCAGATATAATAGCACGAATGGCCGCTACATCCGATCCCAAAATGCCGAAGTCTGTTCCATTGGAAACTAAAACCTGCTCGAGCATCGAGCAGGAAGACGAGGTGATGAGTTTATCATCGAGCAGCACCTGGATGGACCCAATGGTTTCTTATCTCAAGGAAGGGGTGTTGCCAGCCGATAAGAAGCAGGCAAGGAAGCTAAAGTGTAAAGCAGCCCGGTACACGCTGATAGATAGGATATTGTACAGGCAAGGATACACCCTCCCCCTGCTACGTTGTTTAGATCAAGAGGAAGCTGATTATGTCCTCCGGGAAATATATGAAGGAATTTGCGGGAACCACTCCGGCGCGAGGTCTTTGGCTTTCAAGGCCATAAGGCAGGGATACTTCTGGCCCCGTATGCATCTAGGCACATAAGAAAAGACCAAGAGCTACAAGAGTTGTCAAAGCTTTGCCAACTACATGGCCTAGCCTCCCAAAAACCTCACAGTGATGAATTTACTGTGGTCGTTTGCTCAGTGGGGGATCAATTTAATCGGGCCGTTACCAAAGGGGAGAGCATCTACAACCCACGCCATGGTAGCAATTGATTATTTCACCAAATGTGATTGAGGTGGAAGCCTTGAGTAGTATCATAGAAAGTAAGACCACTGACTTCATTTAGAAAAATGTGATTTGCAGGTATGGGATTCCCCACGTGTTGGTTACGAACAATGGGACATAATTTGACAACTACAAGTTCAGAGACTTCTGCAGGAACATAGGAATAGAGCTAAATATTTGCTCACCATCACACCCGCAGGCCAACGGGCAAGTAGAGGCTGCAAACAAGACTATAAAGCACCTCCTAAAGACCAAACTCGGGGAGCAGAAGGGAGCTTGGGTTGACGAGTGACCTGGTGTCTTGTGGGCCTATAGAACCATGCACAAAACTGCTATAGGGGAAACCCCCTTCTCCTTGGCATTCGGGTATGAAGCAGTTGTCCCCGCTGAAACATGGATGGGAACACCCTGAACGGAGCACTTCAACGAAGGGCAAAACGATGAGCAGATGTGCACAAGCTTGGACTTGCTGGAAGAAAAAAGGGAAATAGCCGTAGCAAAGATAGCAGAGTACCATCAGAGAGTGACCCGTTATTACAACCGGAATGTACACGTCCGCCGATTTCAGGTGGGAGATTAGGTAGTTAGAAGGGTGAATCAGAACACTAAGGACCCTAGGCAAGGCATGTTGGGCCCAAACTGGGAAGGTCCATACAGGGTCTCTCAAATAGTCAGACCGGAAGCGTGTAGATTGACCTACCCGGATGGAAAAGAAGTCAATAGGCCATGGAACGCGCAGCATTTGATAAAGTATTTCCAGTAAGTTCCTTTATATTGTAATTATTGATATATAGTTTTTCCTAAAAATAGAGATGTGTAAAATCTTGAGCATGAATAAAGGCAAGAAAAATGCTTCCAGCGTTAACTCAATATGAGCAAGTTAAGGCTTATAAACACGAAGAAACGTATAAGGCCAGAAGTCTCTAAGCCAAATTTAAGGCGAGATGGTGCCAAGCGTGAGCTAATAGTAGGCTCGAACAGAATAAGCTCGCAAAGAAAAGGAAAGGCCAGAAGTCTCTAAGCCAAATTTAAGGCGAGACGGTGCCAAGCGTGAGCCAATAGTTAGCTCGAGCAGAATAAGCTCGCGAAGAAATGTAAAAGGCCAGAAGTCTCTAAGCCAAATTTAAGGTGAGACGGTGCCAAGCGTGAGCCAATAGTTGGCTCGAGCAGAATAAGCTCGCGAAGAAACGTAAAAGGCCAGAAGTCTCTAAGCCAAATTTAAGGCGAGAGCAGGCGTGCCAAAGCGTGACTCGGCGAATAAGCGAGAGCTCGAAGCGAGAATCAAGCTCAAGCAAGAAGAAGCGTAAAAGGCTCAGGAATTCTCTAAGCCAAATTTAAGGCGAGACGGTGCCAAGCGTGAGCCAATAGCAGGCTCGAGCATAATAAGTTCGCGAAGAAATACAAAAGGCCAGAAGTCTCTAAGCCAAATTTAAGGCAAGACAGTGCCAAGCATGAGCTAATAACAGGCTCAGAGCAAAATAAGCTCGCGAAGAAACGCAAAAGGCTAAAAGTCTCTAAGCCAAATTTAAGGCGAGACAGTGCCAAGCGTGAGCCAATAGCAGGCTCGAGCAGAATAAACTCGCGAAGAAAATGTAAAGGCTAGAAGTCTCTAAGCCAAATTTAAGGCGAGACGGTGCCAAGCGTGAGCCAACAGCAAGCTCAAGCAGAATGAGCTCGCAAAGAAAGCGCAAAGGCCAAGCGTGAGCCAAATATCAACTCGAGCAGATCAAGCTCACAAAAGAAACAGAGGTCTATTGGACTAACTTAAGGTAAGACGCTGTCACGCATAAGCCAGGAGAGGGCACAAGCAGATTTGACTCTGAGAAGAAGAACAAAGGTCAAACATTTGTTAAAGTTTACTTAGCAAAGGCCTGGAGTAAATCTCATAGAAAAGTGCAAGGCAAAAACATATATGCAAACACAAGGGCAAATTATCCAATGCATGTTCTTCATTTATTTATCAAGAAGTACAAGCACAAAAAAAAAAAATTAGGTGGTTGGAGCGTCGGGGCTAGCAGTTGGAGGTGGGTCCTCGGGGAGTGGAGCACCTTCCGTGGCAACAGCAGCGGGGGAGACCTCGACAGTAGGAGGAGCAGTCTCTTCAGGCCCTGCGGGGGCCTCAGTCGAGGGGATTCTCGGCCCTTAGTTTGGGGTATCATGATCGAGTATGTACGTCGCAACGCCTGCCTCGAGCTTAGATATATCAATGTTGGGATGCTCCTTGCCCAGGACAGACACGAGGCATTCATAGCTGAAAGTCACCCCATCATTGTACTCTGTCGTGAGCCGGCCTTCCAAAGACTCCACCTTCCTCTGAAGACAAGAAGTCTCTACCTCCAAGGCCCTCTCAAAGGAGTAGAGCACCTTCCGTGGCAGCAGCAGCGGGGGAGACCTCAGCAGTAGGAGGAGCAGTCTCTTCAGGCCCTGCGGGGGCCTCAGTCGAGGGGATTCTCAGCCCTTGGTTTGGGGCATCATGCTCGAGCATGTACGTTGCAACGCCTTCCTCGAGCTTAGATATATCGACGTTGGGATGCTCTTTGCCCAGGACAGACACGAGGCATTCATAGCTGAAAGTCACCCCATCATTGTACTATGTCGTGAGCCGACCTTTCAAAGATTCCACCTTCCTCTGAAGATAAGAAGTCTCTGCTTCCAAAGCCCTCTCAAAGGAGAACCTCTGCACGTCTAGGTCCTTCTGAGCGCTCACCAGCTCATCCCAGACCATAGACAGCTCCTTCTCGAATTGGAGTGCTTTGGACTCTGACAGGGCTGCCTTCTCCTCGAGGGTGGAGATCTCTATACAAAGTTTCGCTGCCTCCTCGTCCTTCTGCTCAAGACTCTATCTCAAATTATGATTTTTTGCTCTGATCTTCCTCTGGGAGTTCAGAGTCTTGGTCTTGAAGGCGGTAGCAACAGCCGTGACACAGGAAGAGAGGCGGTGGAGCGTGCCGACTAGGTCCTCAGCACTAGAAGCCTCTATCCCCTCCAAAAACCTCTCCTCCATTTGCCTGCCAAAGTCCTTAAGGTAGGGCTCGGCAACGTGAAGCCGCTACTGCTCCTGTGTGCATCATACTCGTGATCAAGTTGGAACGGCAGTCCTCGGACCTCTTTGGGTCGCACCCTCTGCTGGCAGAGGGTGTAGCCCTAATCGGCGAGGCGGTAGTGTCGGTTCGAGGCCGTTTCACTGGAGCAGAGGAGCTGCTCGGATGACCCGAGGTGCTCGCAGGCCTCTTCAGTAGAGAAAGCACACCGCTCATCTCCTCTTTAAAAACGAGGCCAAACTCAACAAGGTTGTGGATTGAGAGTAGCTAGCACACCGCTCAGTGTTGACACGCGATTGAAGCTCCTCCCCAATCAGAATAGAAGGGTGAGAAAAAATGCAAGCAAATAAAACTAAAGTAAGAATACATTGAACAACAGACGACCTGGAGTGCAAAAATGAGAAGGAATCGAAGGGACCCCTTCAGAGGCAAATGCAGTTTGCCCCCAATTTCCCCCGACAAAGAAAAATTTGCCCTTCCAGTTGCCACAACAAGTAAGGAGATCAGTAATGGGTTTCTTACCTTTCAAACTGGAGGCGAAGTAGTACCAGCCAGCATCCGTCGGGCTACTTTTTAGTTGGTAAAGATGCTTTATCTCCTCTACCGAGGGCTTGCCCAGCTTGCACCACCTTCACAATACATACAGACCAAACAAGACCCTCCACCCATTAGGGTTCAACTGCCCCGAGGCCAAGCGAAGTTTGGACAGAACTCGGACAAAATAAGGTTGAAGTGGCAACCTAACCCCCCACCTGAAACACTCCATATGGAGGGTGACATACCCCCGGGGAGGACGGCTGGGCATGTCACCCTTACTGGGAACACGCAGGTCCACGCCAGCCGGAATGTGGTACGTGTCCTTGAGCCTGTCCAGATTCGAGTGTGAAGTTTGACACCTCATAAAGTCAATGAGTTACCACCCACCCTCTGACCGTTGGCTAACCTTTTCCCCTTGTTGCGGCCGGGTCTCCCCCACAACCACGACCCCTTCGGGACTTGGATCTCTCACTGGGACCATCCTAATTGGTTCAGAGTCACTCGAAGAGGATGATTCTTCAGGCAACATTCTACGGGGTCACTGTGTGTCTAACATGTTTTCTATGGACACAATCTATCAAATGGGAATCGGAAACCCAAAATAAACGAAAAACAGAACAAGAACGAGAAGAGGGAAAGAGGTTTGTACCTGAAAAAAAATTGACGATGGGAAATGGCAGCGACAACAAGGAAGAAGATGATAAGCACTTGCAAGCAATTAATTCTGATTTGAGCAAAAATTGACAATAGGAGACACAATAAAGAAATTGAGGGTTTTTAAAGGGGGAAAATGTCTCGTCAACAGATGGCACGCCTCTCAAGTGATGCAACTGTTCAAATGACCGCCTTTTCAAAATACAAACGAAGGCCCGAATCCATCCACGCGTCTCGCATTAAATATGAAATGACAGAAAGGGGGACAGCTCAGCGTGGGAAGATAAAATGGCCGGGGAGCTGGCCCAAACAAGAAGTTTCCAGTCATATCTCTCTTTACTCCAAACACTAAAAACTGGAGGACTGGTGTTTGGGTAATACCGAATGGGTCCCCTCGAGGCCAATCCAGCTTGAGCAGAAGATCTCGAGGTCAACCCAGCTCGAGCAGAAGACTTGACTGCTGGCACGGAAACGACCTTACTAGCATCAAAGCTGATCAAGGTCGAGTGGCCCAAGGCTGATCAAACCCTGAGCTCCTTCTTCTGCTCGACGTCTTCAAGCCCCCGGGCATGACTATGCCACATTAGTAACGGCACGGAGAAAATGCAAGACTCAAGCATAGCCGATTCGAAACAGTTGAGTCCTCCCTTCTAACAACTCAACGCAACGATCGATGCCTAGCCGACATCCCAAGCGGTATGGTACCATCACTGTTACCGATGGCTGGCACACGCCCCCACAGTGTCATCATTTTAGACACGCATGCCCGACATTATCATTAAGCCATGGGAACCCCTGCCCACCAGACAATCCCGTATTTCCAGAGAATACCACTGTAATCACGGCTGTCAAAGGGACCCAGATACCATGGACGCGGGAACGACTGCCCCCGAAGAAAAAACGGTGGGAAAAAGAAAGTATAAAAGAAAACTTGAAGTGAAGGTTCTGGGTTCCGAAAATTTTTGAGGTCTTTCTTCTTCTTCCTTTTTCTTTTGATCTTTTACAAGTTCTTGGAATTCTTGCCACTTAAAGGCAAAAAATCATTTTTATTTCTCTGGTCTCTCTAACAAAGAGGGATACAAAAAGAATAAACTAATTACTGACTTGAGCGTCGGAGGGTTTTCGCCAGAAAAACACCTGGCGACCCCTAACTTTGTTTCTGTGAGTACAGGCCCCAAGAATTCACTATCCTAGTAAACGGAGAAAGGCAGGAGTTGGTGAGGATCCCTGCTCGAGCATCCTGTGAGCAGAAGTCTACGACCCTACTTGAGAGCACGCAGAAAACCGCATCAACACAAAGGTATTAACAGAGTGAATAAATGCATCTAATTCGTTGCAATCTCATAATATACATTCTCAAAAAACTGAAAGAAAATAGAAATTCATTCTTAATTCTATAAACATAAACTTTATTCAAACACCTAACATTACAGTCAGTGCATCAATTATCCACGTCCAATTTCATTAACAACCAAAATAAAAAATACTACTGCAAAATTTAAATTCTAATCTATTAAATTAAAGTATTAATCACAACTCAAATAAATTTAATTAAGAAAAAAATTAATGAACAATAAATAAAAATTTAAAAAAAAAAGTCAACAACTCACTGTCTCTGAGTGATGGCAACAGCTGTCTGAGGTTGCGATAGCAACAATTGGCGACAAGGCTGATTCACAATCAGGATCTTCCATCTGTCGTCTGTCACAAGCTAATAAAAAAAAATTGAATCACGATTGCTAGCAGTGGATGTAGTGCGTGAGTCTTGGCAATGAGACTCGAGAGTGAGATGGTGAAACCGAAGTGAGACAATAAGAAACCATGAGAGTGAGACAGTGACCGGAGATAGAGAGACTGAGAGTGAGCATAAGAGAGAAAATTAGGGATTTAGGGTTATGATTTTCTTTCTTTTTTTTTATTTAGTCGATTATGTTTTAAATTTATTGTTACACACACACAGACACACAAATATTTGAATTGTTACATAACGATGATTACAGAGATAGAAAGAAGAAGAACGGTGGAGAGAACTCTGCCTAGGGATCACACATGCATACATATTTGAATGGTTATATATCAATGCTTACAGAGATAGAAAGAAGAAGAATGTTGGAGAGAACTCTGCCTAGGGATGGTGATTAACGTTCAAAATTATAGGTTTTACGAAAAACTAAAAATATTATTTTATGTTTTATTATAATTTATATTTGTAAATATGTAATATATTATGAATTTTTAATAAATTTTTATCATATTAAATGGGATAATTATAAAATTATAAATTTTTACTATATTAAGTATGAGAATTGTGAGTGGATGTATTTGAATGGATTGGTTTAGGTTTATATTTGGTTTAATGAGGCAAATGTAAGGTTAAGATTTAATTGGTTTCATTTTCGTGTGTGGTGTGAATTAATTATAAATTAGTATAAATAAAAAGGAGGAGGAATAAATCTCTCTACATCTTTTTCTTCACATTTTTCTCTCTAATTTATTTTTTTATCTCTCTTTGTAATATTTAGTAAATTAATAAATAAATTTTATTTTATTTTAATTTTAGTTATTTCAATTTTTATTTATAATTTAATATTAATAATTATTTTTATTTTAATTATGCTAGGTTAAATAATAAAAGTAAGGGCAAGTGAAACTCTTATTATGAAAATATTATTTAAGTAAATTATATTTTTAATTATATAAATTAAGTTATTTTCTAATTAATATTAATTATATTTTATATTTATAAATTTTGATTTGTTGTAGATAATTAAAAGAGCTTCGCACAGTAAATTTTTAATATTTTAATATAAAGTATGGTAGAATAGTATTTTGACTTATTGTAGACAAGTTAAATTTTGGCACACTGAGTACTTAATTCATAATAAAACTAATAGAAAAATGATAATAATTTATACAATTAATCTTCTGATCAATAAAAAAATTTGATAAAAAGAATTTATTAAATTATTTTTACTGTTAAGAGTGGATATTAATCTAACTAATTTAATTCCATAGTTGCACTCAAATTAAGTTTCGTATTTTTTAATTTAATTTAATTTTCTCAGATAAATTACAATAAATAAATTAAATATTTCCTCTGTAGATCAACGATGAACTTATCGAGTTATATTATAACAATACACTCTTATACTTGAGAATTATAAAACTCTTTCAAGTTTTTGGTACCGTTGCTGGAGAAAGAATTTATTTATTTATTTTTTATATTTTTGTTCCTTTCACTTTCTATAAATTTTCATTTGCCTTTTTTATTTTTCCTTAAATACTATTCTGCTCACAAAATTTTTCAGAATCATCACTTTCATCCCATATGTCTTTATTCTAAATTTCTAAATTTATTTTATGACTATAAAATTATAAAAATGCCCTTAGAACGAAATTTCCCGTAATAATTAAATTTGGGCCTATAAATTTTAATTGCCTTATATGCTTAGACTCAATTTTGACAATTGGACTAAATGACCATGGACTTTTAAACTTATGTAATTTAATTTTAGTATTTATTTTATTTTCTTTATATAGTTTGTTCTACCACCTAAATTATTATTTAATTTTTATTTTACTATTTATTTTTGCTATATAATTTTCATTGTTTATTGTGTTTATTTTTATTTTTTTATTTTTGTTATATAATTTTCATTTTTTATTGTGTATGCAATTTTTATTTTTTTGTAAAAATAATTTTTATTGCACATTTTACTTTCAGTTTGCTTTTTTTTATTTGTCTGCATTTATTTTACTTGTCATTTAATTTTTATTTTTTAAATTTGTGTAATTTTTATTTATTTTCATACATTACTCATTTGTTTCTATATCATTATTGTAGCATAATAATCATCATTGTAATGAGGCATTGGTCTCGAACTTCAAATGGTAGGTTAATTAATAGATTTCAATCACCAACATGAATCATGGAAGAGATCCAAAGAGAAAATATTTTAGGCCAAATTAATCCTCAAATTGATCAAGAAGACAATCACTCTCAACAAGATGCACACGATCAAAATCAACCAAGAACTTTGAGGGATTATATGAATCCAATCAGAACTGGAGTACCCTCGTGTATTGTATTCCCTTCAAAAACATCTAATTCCACTTTAAATCATATATTATCTAATTTTTACCAATATTTCATATTTAGAATCTGAGAATCAATACTTGCATTTAAGACTTTTTGAGGAAGTTTGTAATACATACACAAACTAAAATAGTAGCATGAACATAATTAGGTTAAAACTTTTTCATATTTCATTAAAAGATAAAGCTAAAAATTAGCTACAAAACGTTAAATCTGGATCAATAAAAACTTGGAATAACATGCAAGAATAGTTTTTGAAAAAGCTCTTTCCACCTCATAAAACTAATTTATTTAAAAGACAAATCATTTCTTTCAATGGAGAAACATTATACCAATGTTGGGATAGGTTTAAATAACTGCTTAATATATGTCCATACCATAGTTTTGAAACTCAGAGTTAATCATTTATTTCTACGAGGGCTTAACGCCCCAAAGTAGACAAGTTATTGAAATGATGTGTAGTAGTGAATTTAAAGATAAAAATCCTGAAGATGTACTCGATTACCTTGACCAATTAACCAAAAATGTACAATATTAGGATATTGTTGGAACTTTTGAATTGTTAAACAAACCTTAACCACCTCCATCAAGTGGAGGAATCCATAACCATATGGAAGATAATGATTTATAAGTAAAATTTGTATCCCTAGTTAGAAAGGTTAATGTCTTAGAACATAAAAAGAGTGATAAAGTAAAATCTATTCAATAAATTAAATTTAATGTTTGTTGTTCTAATGGCCATTTCACTTAAAGTTGTCCCATTCTATCTGCATTTAAAGAATGTCTCTATGATCAAGCAAATATCATTAACATTTTTAATAAGTCAAACCTATATTCACATACTTATAATCTTGGTTGAAAAAATTATTCAAATTTCAGTTGGAGAAATAATAATAATGCACAATCCTCTCAAGGACCACCTCCAAAAATTTTCAAAATTCTTAGCATTATGTACCATATGTTCCACTAGTATGAAAAAATCTAGAAGATACAATGTGTTCATTCATTATGTACCATATGTTCCACCAGCATGAAAAAATCTAGAAGATACAATGCACAAACTTTTTTTTAATTTGAAAGATACTCTTGCTAAAATTGTTTCTGCATTCACTATTTAAGAAAAAGTAAATTTTTAGCCCAACCAAAACTAATGTTCCATTTGAGCCACCATTTCCATAAGCATTGAACAAACAAAATAAATCAAACAATTCTTCTGAGATTTATGAAAATTTTAAGCAAGTGAAAATTAACATTCATTTGTTAGATGCAATTAAGTAGATACCTTCATATATCAAGTTTTTTAAAACTTATGCATTATCAAAAGAAAATTGAAGGTAAGAAAAAGAACATTCATGGCTGAATAGGTAAGTGTCATTTTATCTATTAGTAATACATTAAAATATAAAGATCCTGCTTGTCCTACTATTTTTTGTATTATTGGTGATCATAAAATTGAGCTTGCTTTATTAGACTTTAGTGCTAGTGTCAATTTGCTTCCATATTTAGTTTATCTTCAATTTAATCTTGGTTAGTTAAAATCAAATTCAACTACACTTTTACTTGCCTATAGATCAATTAAAGTACCAAAAGGAATAGTGGAGGATGTTTTAGTATAAGTTGATAAATTCATATATTCTGTGGATTTTTTTGTTTTAGAAACTGAACCTATTGTGAATAATTACAAACCAATTCCTGTAATTCTAGGCCAATCATTTTTAGCAACTACTAATGTTTTGATTAATTGTATGAATGGTTTAATGAATTTGTCTTTTGGAATTATGACTATAGATTCAAATGTTTTCAACATGTGTAAATAACGTAATGAAGAAAATGAGAATGAAGATAATACTAATGAACCCAAAAAATTGCTTGAGTCTTGCATAAAGGAAAATATTTTTAAAAATGGATTTTTTTAACTTACTGATATTTGTTTGGTTAATTCAATTGAATCAAATAGTCAACTTGAACTTGATACTTATAATATAAATTCATTGTTTGATTATGTGCAGACTTTACAAGATTATGATGAAGACAAAAAAATTGAAGACATAACCAAAATAAGCCTTAAACTAAAATTGAAACCATTGCCTGAATGATTGAAGTATGCTTTTTTTGGAGAAAAAAAATTTACCTTGTTATGATTTCTTCCATTCTAACAAGCGAGCAAGAAGTTAAATTACTATCTGCTCTTAAAAAACATAAAAATGTGACTGGATGGACTTTAAATGTGAAAGAAACAGCACCCCCCCATCGCAACTGCAAACACAAATATCTTTTTAGGAAGAAATCGAGTTGTACTTTGGTTTCTCTTTTGTAATCCCTTAATTTGCACACATATAATCAATTTGGAGGAAAAAGTTAAAACGTGTCAACAACCTCGAAGAAGATTAAACCCACACATGAAAGAAGTTGTTAAAACAGAAGTCCTTAAATTACTTGATTTTAGAATTATATATCATATCTCTGATAGTAAATGGATAAGTCCTACCTATGTAGTGACTAAAAAAATCTAAAATCACTGTTGTTAATAACGAAAAAGGTGAGTTGATTCCAACACGAATTACATCTAGTTAGCGCATGTGCATTGATTATAAACATTTAAATAAAGCCACTAGAAAAGATTATTTTTCCTTGTCATTTCTTAACCAAATCTTAGAAAAAGTAGTTGGATATCCTTACTACTACTTTTTAGATGGCTACTCAGGCTTTTATCAAATTCTTGTAGCATATGAGGATCAGAAAAAGACCACATTTATATGTCCTTTTGGAATATTTGCATTTAAAAGGATCCTTTTAGGACTTTGCAATGCCCCTACAACATTTTAAAGATATATGTTGAGCATTTTTTATGACATTGTTGAACATTGTTTAGAGTCTTTATAGGTGATTTAACTGTGTTTGAGAATTCTTTTGATGATTCTCTTGATAATTTGGAAAAAGGTTTTAAAAAGATGTGTTAAAAAAGAACTTGTATTGAATTGAAAAATATGTCATTACATAGTTACTTCTGGAGTTGTTTTGGGTTATGTTGTATTTATTAAAAGAATTGAAGTTGATAAAGCCAAAATTAAAGAATATTTAAATTGTCACAACAAAAAACAGCTAGAGATGTGCGATCCTTTTTAGGAAATGCATGATTTTATAGGAGATTTATAAAAAAATTTAGTGATATATCTAAACCATTTTGGAATCTCTTATTAAAAGATGCACCATTTGAATGGACTGATGATTGCCAAAAATCTTTTAAAAATTAATTTATCTTTTAACATTTTCTCCTATTATGCAATCTTTTAATTAGTCTTTTCCTTTTGAATAAATGTGTGATGCAAGTGATTTTGCTATTAGTGCTGTTTTAGGACAAAGAAAGGATGGTAAGCCTTTTGTGATTTATTACACAAGTAAAACTTTGGATAATGCTCTAAAGAATTATTCTACAACTGAAAAAGAATTACTTACTGTGGTATTTGTATTAAACAAATTTCGTTCATATTTGTTTGGTTATAAATATCTTGGTTTTAGTCACCACTTTATGGCAAAATATTTGATGACTAAATAGGATGTCAAACCAAGACTAATCCATTAGATTCTATTACTTCAAGAATTTGACCTCACCATAAAAGAAAAAAAGGATGCCGAAAATGTCATTGCTAATCATTTATCAAAACTCACATCTGAAATATGTATTGACATAACACCTATCAATGATTATTTTTTGGATGAATTTTTATTTTCTGTTAATTCAATGCCATGGTATGCTAACATTATTAATTTTCTTGTTACAGGTGGAATGCCTTTGCAATGGAACACTCAAGATAAGAAGAATTTTTTAGTTGAGATAATGAAATTTTATTAGGATGATCCTTACTTGTTCAAATATTACCCTGATCAAATTTTTTGACAATGTATTCCTAACAATGAGGTTTGATACAAAATTGTAAATCACAACTAATTTAGAACGACGACCACTAAAATTTGTGTCATATGTTGAAGATCTTGAAAGACAACTCTGGGAAATAGAGGATGGTATTTACCACATCCAATTGGAACTTGAGGTTAATGCAATAAGAGGAAAAATGTAAGTTTTATTTTATTTTTATTATATTTTTAGAGTGTTTTCTTTTTGTTGTTTTGTTCGCTTTCATTTTTTTATTTTACATATTTAATTCTCTTTATTATTGTTATTTTGATTTACTTTTCTATATAAATGACAGATAACGATACTCCGTGACTTTTTAAGTTGGTATTTTCAGTCTCTTATAATTACTAAAACCCCAAAAGCCAAACATAGAAGAAATACAACAAAAATTACATGAGCATTTTTCTTCTCTCCCTCATAATACCCTAACGAAAATTTACGAAACTCATTGTAAAGGACTACGTTTGTTAATGATCCATAGCATTCATTATGATAAGGGATGGGCATTTGAGTTCAAGCTGACCTGAACTGAACCAAACTATATTTTCAGTTTGTACATTTGTTTGTATTTTATATATATTTAAATTTATTTTGTAAAGCAACAAAGCTACATTTGTACGAGTGTAACTCATTTATATTTGTATAAGTGTAATTCATTTTATATATGTAATTTTTTTCGAGCATGGTACGAGCACTTGATCTCATTCCGGTTTAACCTCGAGCAGAACTAGTGCTGGTCTAACCCCGAGTAGAACTGGTGCTGGTCTAACCTTGAGCCGACTTGCCTCGAATGGACTTGCTCCACAACAAAGCTACAATTTAAAGCTACAAGACGCGCCACAGTGTACAGTTTAAAATTTTTATATAAATTCTGAGGGAAGACTATAGACTCCTCAGAATTTTTCAGATAGCTTTTCTCTAATTTCTTCTCTCTTTTCTTTTCTCTTTTCCTCACTGGAAAACAATGAACATAAGGTATTGAAGAAATCTTTCCTACATTCTGAGTTTTCCTTTCTTCTCCTCTCTTTCTCTTGTAAACATCTAAAGCTTCTTTAAGCTTTCATTTTAAATGTAAGCATCTAATTTTAATGTAATTTAAAGCATTTAAAGTTCATTTAAAGCTCTATAATTTACTTAAAACATTTATTTACTTTTAAAGCATAGATCTAAGGGTGTATGTTTTAAATTTTAAAGTTTATGCATGATCTGCAGACTGATCTTCTATATCAGATCTGCCATAAAACCTGTTACTTAGCCTCCGAGGCATAGAGACCGGATCTCTCCCCTAAGTTGTATTTCTCTTCTCCCTATTCAATCAGAGCACCAGATCTGAGATCCAGATCTCGGTACTGTGTATGAGCCTGTGTTGCCTAGGGTTGCATAGAATTTTGTTTTAAAGATTTATTTTTTTATTATTTATTTTAAAGTCAAAACGGTATATCGGCTGGAAACCCGTTGTGTAGGATTAGATCTGTTCTAAGTCAGATCTGATCTCAAAGCATAGTTAAATCTACGATCAACTGGTGTAACAACGCCACGTACTTGACAAATCATATAATGTTTTATTAAAATTAAATTTTATTTATTTTTTATGTCTACACTATCATCCTTCAATCATATTTGTCTATTGGTATCAGAGCCAAGGGGAGGATAGTGTTGTATAGTTTAGAGCGTTTAGGTTATAAGTCTGTGTAAAGGTTGAACACTACAGGAGTGGTGAGTGTTACCTTGTGTGCCGCAGTAGCTTTTGGTCGTAAGTCCCCATTAGTTGAAGAGAAGTAAAACCAATTCTTAGCTGTGGATTGTAGCCAGTCCTGTAGGACTAAAACTTGACCATAAGTTTCTAAAATGGATTCTCTACCCTGTAGAGCATCATCCTTTTCTAGCTCTTCCTCCGAGAGAACTAGTGATTCAAAGCATCTAGTGAATTCAGAAAAAAATTATAATTGAAGATTTTAATAAAGCTATTGATTTTTGGGAACTATCAAAGATTTCTAAAGAGATGATTTATAAAACTAAAAAACTTGATTTTTTTAAGAATGATTATGTCATTAAAATTGAAGAGCATGACATAACCCTTTCAAAGTCATTTGAGACAATTCAATTGTTCTCAGAACAATCTTTAAAAAAGTTAAAAGAAAAGAATTTTAATTACGTCCACATTGGTTTAATCCAAGTTGGAATAAAACCTTTAACTAAAGAAGGATTAGATACTTTAATCTCGGCACGTTTTGAGAGCGGAGATTTCTCTCTTTTGATGATTCCTTGATCAGTAGCATTGAATCAAGCCTCTTTAAGGGGCCAATATTATTTAGCTATTATCCAAATATAACAGTTTCACTTAAAGATAAAAATATTTTAAAGAGTATGATTCTTCAAATTAAAACCCATAATTATCATATGGTTGAAGGATCAATTCCAGTTGCATTAATTTTTAAAATCTCATACAAAGCAATGCATTTTGCATTTAACACACAGCATAAATATCAGTCAAAACGAGATGAAACTCTTCTCTTATAGACTGACCTGTCTAAAACCAATACTGTCATTCCAAAGCCCATCCAATGGAAAGACGTTTATCTTCCAAATGAATGGATTCTTGAAGGAGCCATTGAACCAGTGATTCCAAAACAACTTGAGCCTAATATAGAGTTGCAAAATGTGACTCAGTATTCTGATGGTAAAGTCAAACTATCCTTTAGGAGATCTATATCTTCTAGATTCTCTGATAAGGATTCTAGCACTAGTATACCCTCAGTAGAAATGAGATTTTCAAAGATTCCTTCTTTTATAAATCTTCCTTTCCAACCTGTAAAGAGTCAACCTAGGTTTTTCACCTCGGATATACCTAGTTCAACCATTCATTCTGTTGACTATACCATTAGTGTACCACATCCCATATACACTAGCAGACAACAAGATGAAGAACAGGAAGAGAAAGAACCTTCTCCTCCTAGTTCTCCTTCATTCTGCTGTCACAGAGAATAGACTAAATGTAATTATAAAAGAGTTTGAAGTTGACAAAAATCTTCTTCATAATGATTTTTATTCTGAAAACAATAAGGAGAAAAGACTTTGGTTTTTCAAACACTTCCTAAGCCAAAGAAAAGAAATTCAATAAATTTATTATGAATTTATGAATCTGCATAAAGTTCATATCTTCTTCTTTGATTCGTTTGAGATGTATGCTTCTGATAATCAAATTGATTATCCATTAAAAGAATCAAATCTTATTGTTACCAAAAAGAAAATTCCTAAATGAACTCTTTTTGATAGTGATAAAACCATAGAAGCAGAATATCCACCTTTGAGGAGTATAACCATTGATCATGGTGACCCTCCTATTCAAATTAAAGTTTCACCCTATAAAATACATAAGCCTAAAGATCCAAAGACTGATTTAGATAACATTATCCAATAGAACAATTTCTATAATGCTAATCTAATACAATAGAAAAACAGTTGACCAGATTAAAAAATCAATTCTAGAAGTCAACTATAACTATTTCTCCTATTCCTTCTTCTTCAAAGCCAACAAAATCTGATACTGAGAAAAAGCTTAAAAAGCCTATTTTTGAGCCTTTCTATGTTTCTAAGGCTAGTCAAAAGCTAGTCCAAGAATCTAAATCAGATTTTGCTAAAGTCATTCGTGAACAATTTGATAAGATAGAAGCTGCTTCTTCTTCTTCCTCAAGTAAAGTCTAAATTACTCCAGATAGTGCATAATCTAGTAAGATTGGTGTACTAGATTATGATTAGTTTTCTATTGCTTCTTCTGAAATAGAAGCATTCAAAGAAGAACCTCTTCCTAAAATAAATAAAATCCATTAGGAATTAGCTTTTCCCACAGTCATATCTCCACTTGATTTGTCTATTAATAACAAACCAAGTGCATTAAACCAGTCTCGATTTAATGCATCTTCTATCTATGAATGGAACATAGATGAAATGTCTGAATATAACATTCTTGGGTTGTTGCAGCAGATGACCATGGTAGCCAATGCTTATAAAACTCAATCAGGAACTTCTGACAAAACTATTGCAGAAATCCTGATAGCTAGGTTTACTAGTCAGCTTAAAGGTTAGTGGGATCATCTTCTCACTAAACAGCAACAATCTGACATTGTCAGTGCAATTCAAACAGCTGAGTATGGAGCCCCCATCTATGATGAATTAAATGAGCCTATTCAGGATGCTGTTGCTACCCTGATTGTTACTATTTTCCTTTATTTCATAGGTGATCCTTCTCACCTAAGGGACAAAAATGCTGAGTTATTGCATAACTTGAGATGCAAGAAACTTAGTGATTTCTAATAATATAAATCTACCTTCTTCACCAGACTCTTTCTGAGAGATGATGCAAATCATGTTACTTAAAAAGAAAAGTTCCTTGCAGGGTTACCAACCCTTTTGGGTAAAAAGGTTAGAAACTCCATTAAAACCTTATATGATAAGCAAATTCCTTATGACAATCTCACCTTTAGTGAACTTGTCAGTTTTGTCAATAAGAAAGGTTTACAGATCTGTCAAGACTTAAAACTTCATAAAAGACTAAAATAGAAGCTTAGGAGATCTAAGCAAGAATTGGGTGGCTTCTGTAAGTAGTTCAATTATGATCCCTTTAAAGCCTCTACCTCTAAAAAGTGTAATAGTAAGTGTTCTTCTAAAACTTACAAAAAATATTACAAGTCAAGGAAAGATAAAAAGCCTTTCAAAGACTCTAGAGAACCTTATTATAAGAAGCCTTCAAGACCTTATAAGAAGAAAAAGTCCTCTAGAGATAAAACAAAACCTAAAGCCTCATTTAATTACAAAGAAGCTACTTGTTTCAGATATGGAAAAAAGGGTCAAACTGCACAATATTACAAAATGAGCAGAAAGCTCTATGAGCTCGACCTTGATGAGCAAGTACTAGTAAAGTTAGCTCCTTTGCTAATTAAGTCATCCAGCTCTGAGTCTTCTATGACAGGAGACAGTGAGCCTCTTTAAGTTGATAAACTAGTAGACTCTAATTCTGAATCAGAATACAGTAGCTCTACTAGTACTGATTCCAATTTAAAGAAAGTCAATGTGTTGACTAAGGATCAATAAACTTTTCTTGAATTAGTTAAACACATTACTGATCCTACTCTCCAAAGAGAGTATTTAGATAAACTTTTAAAGACCTTAGAAGTTAAAGATAAACCTGAAACTTCTAAAGCCCTTGTTCTTAAAAGAATACATATGATCTTATTGAAATTTTAGATAAGAAGAAGACAAAGAAGTCAACTTATAATATCCTTGATCTTCAAAAGGAGATCAATGACATTAAAGCTGAAATAAAAGAGTTGAATGAAAAGAAGAAGAATGATTCTGAAATAATTCAACTTCTTTTACAAAGACAATTACAGGAGGATTCTGATAAAGAACTAGAATCTGATGATGATAATAGAAATGATAAAAGCTTTGAAAATATCAAGTCTGTACCTGATGATTTTTTATTTGTTTTAAAGCAAATCACAACAACAAAATATTTAATAAAAATTACATTAATTTTTTCCAAAGATTTTGAAATTGACACCATTGCCCTTTTTGACACTGGTGCTGATTTAAATTGCATGAAAGAAGACATTGTCCCAAAACATTTTTATAAGAAAACAAGTGAAAGACTTTCGGCGGCAAACAATTCAAAAATTAAAGTCAAATCCAAAGTTGATGCTTCTATTTATAATGGTGTTTTTGAATTCAAAACTTCATTACTATTGACAAATGATATACATGATGTTGTCATTCTAAGAACACCATTTATAAACCTTATTACTCCGTATACTATCAATTATGATAGTATATCATTTAAAGCAAAGAGTAAAGAACTTGTTTTTCCTTTTATTGAAAAGCCCAAAACAAGGAATTTAAACATTATTAAAGCATGTTCTGTTTATCAGAATCATATTAGTACCCTTCTCAAAACAAAACAAAATGATTTGATTTGTTTGAAAAATAATTTAAATTTACAAAGAATTTAAAGCCAACATCATAATATTTTTGTAAAACAAAAGATTTCTGATTTTAAAGCCCTCATTTAAAAAGAAATATGTGCTGATTTGCCAGCTACCTTCTGGAACAGAAAGCAATATTTGGTAGATTTATCTTATGAAACTTCTTTTGATGAGAAACATATTCCTACTAAAGCTCGTCTAATCCAAATGAATATGGATTTAGAACAACATTGTAGGAATGAAATTAAAGATTTAGAGTCTAAAGGACTTATTGTTAAGTCCAGGTCTCCATGGTCTTGTGCTACTTTCTATGTCAACAAAAATTCTAGGATAGAAAAAGGCACACCAAGACTTGTAATTAATTACAAGCCTCTTAATAAAGCTTTAAAATGGATTAGGTATCGAATACCTAATCAAAAAGACTTACTTCAAAAACTGCATTCTGCATTCATATTTTCAAAATTTGACATGAAATCTGGATTCTGGCAGATTCAGATTCATCCTAAAGACAGGTATAAAACTGCATTCACTGTTCCATTTGGACAGTATGAATGGATAGTTATGCCTTTCGGTTTAAAGAATGCCCCCTCAGAATTTCAGAGAATTATGAATGACATTTATAATCCTTATTCTGAGTTTTGTATCATTTATATTGATGATGTGTTGATCTTTTTTCAGATAGCTTCTTTCTAATTTTTTCTCTCTTCTCTTTTCTCTTTTCCTCTCTGGAAGACAATGAACAGAAAGTATTGAGGAAATCTTTCCTACCTTATGAGTTTTCCTTTCTTCTCATCTCTTTCTCTTGCAAACATCTAAAGCTTCTTTAAGCTTTCATTTTAAATGTAATTGAAAGCATTTAAAGTTCATTTAAAGCTCTGTAATTTATTTACTTAAAGCATTTATTTACTTTTAAAGTATACATCTAAGGGTGTATGTTTTAAATTTTAAAGTTTATGCATAAACTGCAGACTGATCTTCTATATCAGATTTGCCGTATAACCTATTACTTAACCTCCGAAGCATAGAGACTGGATCTCTCCCCTCGATTGCATTTCTCTTCTCCTCCCATTCAATTAGAGCACCAGATCTGGGATCCAGATCTTGGTACTGTGTATGAGCTTGTGTTGCCTAGGGTTGCATAGCATTCTGTTTTAAAGATTTATTTTTTATTTATTTCAAATTCAAAACGGTATATCGGCTGGAAACCCGTTGTGCAGAATTAGATCTGTTCTAAGTCAGATCTGATCTCAAAGCTAGTTAAATCTATGGTCAACTGGTGTAACAACGCCACGTACCTGAAAAATCATATAAAGTTTTTTATTAAAATTGAATTTTTTTTTTATTTTTCTGTCTACACTATCATCATTCGATACTATTTCCCTACTTGTGATCTAGATCTGGGTACTGTTATTAAAAAAGAAACTATTCTACTATAATATAGTTTGGTTTAGTTCGGAGTATAAAAACCAAACTGTTTAGAAATTCTGAACAATTTAGTTTGGTTCAAAAACAAACTAAATTGCTGAACCAAATAGTTTAACAAAATCTTTTGGTTTTTATTTGGTTTAGTTCAAAACTGAACCAGATGGTTCAACCAAAAAATTAAATTAAAAAATGAATTAATATAGGTAATGAAGTTGATATTTTTATTTGTTAACTATAGATCTGATTATATATATCATAGCATACAATTTAATTTAATTTATTTATTATGTAATTGTTAAGACTTGGCTAATAACACACTTTGACTTTGAGAGATAATGTAAGTATTGTAGATGTAGTAATTAAATTATAAAGAAGTAATGATTGGGAGAGGTGTTATTGCCAATGGAAGATTGAAGTTTCTTTTGTAATATGTAGTGGATTTCTAAATTAATGTTGGACTTTATTAATTTACTATTATTAGATTTTAATATGTTGTTTATTATTTGTGTATTTCTAAATTATTATTGGATTTTATTATATTAATATTACTGTTATATTTTATTATGTTATTTATTGTTTGTGGATTATAGGCTCAAAATTCCCATTATATCATTTTTTTTATTGAATGAATATACAAAATGAAGCTAAACCACATATTCAAATCAAGCCAAACCAAACCAAACTGAATTTGGTTCAGTTCGGTTCGGTTTGATTCGATTTTATAATTTAGTTTGTATTTGGTTCAAAAATTTATGAACGATTTGGTTTTAGTGTAGTAACATTATTTGGATAATTGAAGCAAAGTTCGATTAGTAGGTGAGTTTTTTTATCCATTGATATTTTTCATGCTTGGTTTTGATAAAAGCACATACGCTAAAAATAGAAGAGCTAAATGAGTTAGCTCTAAATGTCATAGCTGTGTAAAACATGATTGCAAGAATTCACATTTGAAATATTTAGGAATGGTTTCTAATGCTCGTGAAGATAAAATTAAATTCGTTAAAGATGGCATGAGTAAAGAATCTTTAGATAATATCTTATAATCTCTTGAGATGTATTGAAGCGGATATGTATAACGTACAATTTACCAGTATTTGACACTATTCTAAATAAAGTGTATAGTTTAGTCTTTTGAATCTAATTTAAAATGAACATTTTTGCCAATTTATAAGAAAATTAGAAAACCTATCCTCGACCCATAGAGAACGTTCAAGTCATTACTAGACGTAAAACCAGAGGAAGATATGAGCTACAATCACAACTACCAGTTAATATCATTTGCTTTTCAATAATAAGCCAAAGTTTCATGAGTCATTTGATAATAACGCCACTCCTTTTATAGTTGTATATCATTATATTTATCTTTAAATATGTGCTTCTTTTTTAAACCCCTCGCAGATTATTTTTGAAGATTATTTTAATGGAAGAATCTTCGAGTAAACAATTTAAAAACATTTGTGTTCTTTCTAGGTTTCGCTATAGAAAGTACAAGGAGTTTGTTAAGACAACTATTGATCTTGGTCATGCTATAGCACAGAGAGAACTGCACCTAGTTTATAGAGGAGGTGACTGAGGGTTATCAAAACTTATCTCAAAAGCTGTTTTCATTAAATAAAACCAAGTACTATGTATCATCCTAAAATCTCTAAAACCTCTAGGATGCCTACCCAGCCTATTAACTGGAGAGGAACTAGTCGTCTCAAGTATACAAGAATGATTATCAAAATTGCTAAATCGTGCTGATGCTTTCATCTTTTTGCCAAGAGATCTTGCAACTCTGGAGGCTCATAAAAGACTCATTGGTTTGTTAAATGTTAATAAATTTTATAATGGCTTACTAACATTTCTTAATTATGCAATTAATAATCATTTTATTTCACCCACTGTAAAAAAAAAATCTTTATTTGTGCTCCTATTACTAATGAGTTACTTGATCGATTATAAGCTTACAGACTAGAGCTAGATCTGATGACCTTGGCTTTAGATTAGTCAATCGATAATGGTAATAGTTATAACAGTAAAAATTACAAATTGGATTTAAATCTCTGTTTGTAAATATTTTTTTATTACAGTGCTCATATAATGTCTTTTAAACTCTACTTCTTTACTTTAAGACATTAAGAACAATGTCTTATTCAGGTTGGGTGGAGGGAATAGTTGACAGTTGTGGAATGTGTTAATCCTGGTCATATTTTTACTAATTTATATTGTAAAGACTAACTTTAGACAAATTTTGAGTCGAATATAGTTGAATACGGAGTATAATGACTCTAGAAACATATCTTATTAGTCCTAGAGTTATATAAAATAAAAGAAATTATCCTTTTTTTTCTTGGTCATCTTCTTTTAAGCTTCTGCAACTAATTCAGGTATGATACTATCTGCTTCTTCTTTTATATTTTTATTTCCTTATCTTTTTTGTAATTTTGCATGCATATCTTTAAATTATGGAATGTTAATAATAATGTTTAAATTAGGTTGATACATGTGGATAGTTGATGTAAATTGTAAATATGTGTGTTTGCTTATTTTTCTTTCAAAAAAAACCAAAGCAACATATTTATTTTATTGTCTAAGATGACTATGTAAAGAGTTACTACTTTTAACACGCATCCTAATAGTCTAGTTTATATGATATTCTGATTTTGAAATTAATAGTAAGTTGTTTTTTTTTCTCTTTTTCTTTAAATTACTCAAATTTATGAATTCTTCTTTGGTAATCACTCATTAATTGTTTTTATCAATTATTTATTTATACAGGTATTATTAAATCATTATTCACACACACACACTATGACATATATTAGTAGATTGTCAGTTAAATTTTTTTCAATATTTTGTTCTCTTGATTTATCGGAGAAAATATCTAAGGTAGTGGAAAGTGTATATATTCTCAAAAAAAAATAAATAAATAAAAGAAAGATAAAAAAGGAAATAAATATGTTAACTTGAGTAATTAAGTTCGTAGGGGTGTTTTAATACTTAATGCCCTAAGGCCAACTAGTTTGGCAGTCATTGACTTAAAGCTCGTTACATGGATTACAGGTATAGTGTTTGTTTATTTATATGAAAATCTGAGTAATTAAGTCCATAAGGATATTTCAAAACCTAGTGCCCTAAGGCCAACTGGTCTAGGAGTTGTTGGCCTAAAGCTCATTACATTGATTGAAAATATAATATTTTAAATTATGTGAATAATCTACTGCTTAATGAAATATTATCTCTGATAAATCACTAGAATAAAATTATTGTTTTTTTTTAATGAAACTACATAGCATTGTGTTAATTTCTTGAGCATAAAAAAAAGATTGGTGATATCCTGAAAATAAGTAAATGACAAAAAACTAAAATGAATTATTTTGGGAGAATTTATTTATTTAGTAGTTTAGAGACTAGATGAATAACTATTTACTTGCATGTAAATTTTTTAAATCTTAATTCAATATAGCGCTTTAGTTGCTAGGGGCTAGCAATAAAACGGTTGAAGGGTTTGATTAGTGTTAAAAATTGTAGGTTCTATAAGGAAAAAAAATGTTATTTTGTGCTTTTATTATAATTTATATTTATAATTATTTAATATATTATGAATTTCTAACTATGTTTCTAAATAATTAATTTTATGTATTTTTGTGTGTTTATTAGAAAAAATAATAATTTCAAGCGATTTGACTAATAAATTAACAGATAGATACCAGTGGTTCGAAAAATTAAGCCATTATCGAAGAGGATCTATGACTTTTATTGTAAAATTATAAGTTTTTACCATATTAAGTACAGTAATTATAAAATTATTAGTTTCTACTATATCAAGTGTGCTAATTGTGAGTAGATATACTTGAATGGATTGAGTTAGGTTTATGTTTGGTTAGTAGAACAAATGTAAGGCCATGATTTAATTGACTTTGTTTATTTGTATGGTATAGATTAATCATAAATTAGTATAAATAGAGAGGAGGGAGAACAAACCTCTCTACACCTCTTTCTTCACTTTTTTCTCTCCAAATTCTTCTTCTCATCTCTTTTTATAATATTTAGTAAATTAAAAAATAAATTTGGTTTTATTTTCAATTTTAGTTATTTCTATTTTTATGTATAATTTAATAATAAATATTATTTTTATTTTAATTATGCTACGCTAAATAATAATAAGTTAAGGTAAGGTGAAACTCTTAGTAGGAAAATATGATTTAAGTAAATTCTAATTTTTAATTATATAAATTAAGTTATTTTTAATTAATATTATTCATATTTTATATTTGAAATTTTTGATTTGTTGTAGACAAATAAGGGAGTTTGACACAATAAATTCTTAATATCTTAGTATACAATATGCTAAAAAATATTTTGACTTATTGTAGATAAGTTAAATTTTGGTACACTTAGTATTTAATTCATAATAAAATTGATGAAAAATAATAATTATTATACAATTAATATTCTGAGCAATGAAAAAGTTTGATATAAAGAATTTATTAATTTATATTTACTACTAAGAGTGGATCACAACTCTAACTAATTTAATTTCATAGTTGCTCTCAAATTAAGTTTTGTATTTTTCAATTTAATTTAATTTTCCTATATAAATTACAATAAACAATTTAAATATTTTCTCTGTCGATCGACCTCGGACTTACCAAACTATATTATAACATGACACTCTTATAATTGGAAGTTATAAAACATGTTTAAGTTGTATCAGATGGCTGACCCAGCCCAGACCAGGACGAACTCAAATAATATGAGTTGGGTTGAACATGTACTAAAGTGTAATAAAATATGGTAATTGGAATAAATCTTAATGACTCGGACATATTCGGGTCCGAGTACGGGCTTAGGTTAACCCAGTATATCTGAAACCCGAACTTAGATATTTTTTATGAATTATATTTAATAATTAATATAAATATAAATATAAACATAAAAGAAATACCTTAATTTTACTCCCTTTCTGCAGCTACTGCAGTTAAAGTTCCAAACAACCATTAGTAAATAGTGCAGACCAGACCAAACCAGCTACGTTTCCCATATTTAGAGTCCAGATCAAATCAAATCCCCGTGCTTCAACTCATCTATTCATCATCGTTATCTATCATTTTTTAGCCATGGCAAAATATGGCGAAGTCGATAGAAGACAATCGCTACTCATGAACACACTGCTATCGCTAAGTCGATCGCAACTAGCTTGTGAGTCTATGATCTATTTTTATCAATAATTATCATCAAATGCAGTAGCGAATTGTGAGTTTCTGGCTTTTTCTTTCAAAGTGGGATCTTTAAAATGTTACAGAGTTATTACAATTACAAAAACACATAAAGTGGAAAATGAACAAAGAGTTGTAGTAGAATTATAATATTTTTTATTTTTTCTATTAATTTAATTATTTTTGACAAAATTTTTGTAGGTTGTCAAATTTACATTGGAAAATGAACAAAGAGTTGATTTAGATGTCTCTGAGTCTGATGAAAGTGTGTGTGTGAGGTTCAGCATAGATATGGTAGTAGAAAAGAATGATTCACGTGTTGAATTAGAACTACACTCAACAATAGTAAAATAGGGGAGTGGGGATGGCCAGAAGAATGGTCGTGGTCGTAAGGGTAGTACTACTGTTATCACTTCAAGAAAATTAAGTTAGGTAAGGAAGTTAGACAATTTGAAATTATTATGGGTTAGTTATGTAAGGCCATTATTCTCATGGTACTAGTCACTTGATTAATCATGCTAAACATTGTCCTAGAAAGTCATTCAAGAATGTTCAGCAAATGTACCCATCTTTTTCTTCTAAAGCAAATGGAACCACCGTTCTTAATAATTGTAGTTTTGAACCAAAGTAGGATATGGCAACAACAAAGGTTTCTATACCTAGAATGATTGTACTACACAAGCTTCCGTTATCTTTGTTGAATATGTTGGGTTTGACAAACAATTAAAACTACTTCGACCTTTAATTAAGACTATTAGTAGAAATACTATCAAAGCTAAAATTTTAAAGATTGATGATATTGAAAAGACGAAGGCAATGAGTAATTTTGGAGCTTGTGAGAGTAGGACTGCAATTACTATAGATATGTGGACTACTGGTAACCAAAAGAAAAGGTATATGGTAATTACAACATATTACATTGATAGCTCATGAGTGTTACGAAGTCGTAGTATGAGGTAATATTCTTTGAGACTTACTTTTTTAAAAATACAAATGAATGCATGTATTATTTAATATTTTAATTATTTTTTCACTTCTTAGGTTCATATATGTGCCAGCTCCACATAGTGGTAAAGTAATGTGCAATGAGTTGTATGAGCGTTTGATGAAGCGGAATAAATAGAAAGTTGTCTACTGTACTGTTGATAATTATTCTGCAAATGATTCTATGATTGATTTGTTGTTGGAGAAATTTTCACTAGTTCAATGATTATTCGTGGCAAATTCTTTCACATGCATTGTTGTACTCATATTTTGAACTTGATAGTTAAGGATAGTTTATTTGTGATGCAAAAAGTAGTTGAAAAAAAATTAGAAAGAGTATCCATTACTAGACAGCAACACCTGTTAGAGTTGAAAATTTGAAAATTTTGAGGCTGCAAAAAAAAAAAGTGTTAAAGAAACTAAGAACTAGGCACTTGATTGCAAAACTAAATGGAATTCCACTTATTTGGTGTTTAGTACTACTTTATTGTATAAAGATGTAGTTGTTTGTTTAAAGGAATGTGATAGAAATTATACATCTTTGCCTAGCGAGTTGGAGTGGAATTTTTCAAAGTTTATGTGTGAGTCTAAAGAGTTTTTATAAGTTAACCGAACTTTTTTCGAGGATACGATATCCGAAATCTATTTATTTTTTGGCGAGATTTGTGAAATTAGATTGTCAATGAATGCATGGTTACAATCATCAATTGAGGAGGTAAAAACCATGGCCACTAAGATTATTACAAAGTATGAAAAATATTAGGATGTTATTCATGTAGTTATTATTGTGGGGAGTATGTTAGATCATAGGCGTAAGATGCTGTTAATTAACTTTTTATTTCCCAATACCTATGAAGAAATGGCTGAATTTGCAATTTAAAAGGGAGAACAAGCTATTTGTTGAATTAGTGCATAAGTATAAAGTATTCATCAAATGCAAATTGGGGGAGGGGGGTTTAATGGTTTAGCTAGTTCTCAAGGTGCTACAGCAGAGGATTCTATTATGTTGGACATGGACTTAGATTAAATGGCTGATGACTGGGAATCATTCAAAAATGAGAACTCACAGAATAATCATTTATTCATTCCAAAGCAAAATTAGAGCTTTATCTTGAGGAAAGTACTTTGCCTTCAATTACTCAATTTGGTATTTTGTCATGGTGGAAGAATAATCAAGGCAAATATCTTATACTTGCAAAGATTGCAAGAGACTTTTTGGCGATTCCTATATGAATAAGTGCTTCTGAGTTGGCTTTTAGCATTGGAGGTAAACATTTGAATCCTTATCCTTGTAGACTTTATCGGTCTACAGTAGAGGCGTTTGTGTGCACTCAAAATTAATCAAAACCTAAAAGTTATGGAAAACTTATTTACTAGAATCAAAATGAATTTTTTATTATTAATTTATCACTAACTCGCTTTTTTGTTTCTTATGTTTATGATTTATGTATCTCTTTTAGATAGAATTCTAGAGGAAACAAAACTTTCTATAGAACAATTGATTGATGAAAGTTTGATGGGTGAACTGTGAGCAACAGTGAGGCAAGTATGAAATACTTGACTAAGCAACCCAAGAGAGGGGGTGAATTAGAATTTTAAAAAAATTACTAAGTAAAAACTGAATAGCCGTTGTTGCTTGTTGCTTGTAAACAGGCTTGAAAATCTTTCTTTCACCTCTCCTCACTGTCTCAATTCTTATTGATACGCTTCTTCCTTCGAAGCTTGGTTTGCCCTTGTTGTGTTGCATTTCGTGATCCTCTGCTTCAGTCTTCTGCTTTTTTCGGATAACCGAGATTCGATGTTGATTTCCAATTTCAATGGTTTCTCCAGGTTTTGGGCAGCCTATCTAGTTAGTTCAGTTATCACTGCTGGAAGCCCCTGCGGTTGTTTGGCTGCATACTCCCCGTCCGCATATCTTACTGAATACACTTCAATCAAATTAACCAAATTCAAAATAATAAAGCAAAAGTGCAATAGAATAAAAGAGTAAGGGATAGAGAAGTGCAAATACATTATTTTTACGTGGTTCATCCAACCGTGCCTACATCAATGTCTTTAAGATTACCAGGCTTGAGGATTTCACTAAGCGAGCCTTCAAGGTTTCAACAACGTTTACATTTGACTTCCAAGATATCAATGAACCTTTACAATAAGAGATTATCTTCAATCTCTTAAACTAAGTGTATCCCAACACTTACAATCACTCAACTTTGTGTTTACAAGAAAAGATTACAAATCAATTTCACTCACACAATGTAATTAATTTCAAGATAAATGCTCAATGTGTGAATAAAAATGATTACAAGAGTTTAAGTTCAGTTTGCTCTTGTATGCTCAATAATAGTTGTTGTTGTCAAAAATTGATTTGGATTTCAATGAGTCTTTTTATAGTTGGGGGAGAAAACTAGCCGTTATTGTAAGGTTATTGGATTGCAGTTAACAAGTTTTCGGATCACCAATTTAACTTAAACAAGCTACAGTTATGAAGATTTTCAAATTGTCGAATCGCCGTTATTTAGATATCGGTTATCTGTTAGCTTTCAGAAACTAATCTTTCATTTTTGCTCGATAACAGTTTGCCATTTGTTTTCAGAAAGCAAGCTTCAATTTTTCTTATTGTCACTCATCCTTTTTTTTTTTTTTTTTTGCTATCGGTTAGCTGTTTATTTTTAGAAAGGCTACATAGTTGCTCCAAATAATCAGTTAGCTATTTTCAAACTTAACATGAAACCGTTTTTACCTAAAAAACTTATTCTTTGTCTTAAAAACATTTTGACTTGCTGAGCTTGGATCTAATTTAAAAACTTCTTTGAAATCAATTTAAAATATGTTTGTCATCATCAAAATCATCATTATAGAAATACATATGTTAACAAAATGAAGAAGAATAGAAAATATTGGAGAAAATTTTAGATTTGAAAAAATTTGAACTTTAAATTGTAAATTTGTGTTAGAAATTTATATTTGTGATTGTTTTATTACTTAGAAATATTTAAATTTATTGATTTATATATGTGAATGTGTTATTGCTTAAAATTTGTATTGTTTATGAATATTTTAGAATATCAAATATTGGAAATGTATTTTTATTTTTATTTTTTATTGATTTATATATGTGGATGTGTTATTGCTTAGAAATATGTATTATTTATGAATGTTTTAGAATATGGGATCCTGGAAATGTATATATGTGTGTGTGTGTGTGTGTGTGTATTTTCTTTTGTTTGTTTCATTGATCCGAGTTCAAAACCCAAAATTTGGAAATCTGAATTTTTTTTTTGAACCCAATCCGGACTCAGATGAAAAAAAAAGGGTTTTAATTTGGGTCTAAGATAAAAAAAAAATGGTGTCTGGGTTTGGAACCAGAAAGGCTAAACCTAAACCCAAACCTAGAATTTGCTATTCTTAATTCTACCTAAAAAATTTATCAGCTTCTTTATTCATTTATCTTCTTTATATAAAAACATGTTGGGAGGGGGGCACATTATAGTAATATCACATAATGGCGAATCTATTATTCATAACTTTCCCTTGGATTCACCTTTTATTTACATATAATGCAAGGATACTATTAAATGTATTTAATAATACCTCATTAAATCCTTACCAATAAAATCTAGTATAATACATATTTCTCTAATATAGTTACAGAAAATCTTATCTTCAAAATATACTTCGCTAATAAAATATCTTCTCAAATATTGATATGGCCAAATCTTTTATCGATGGAGCGTATCTGCTTGACATCAATTTTCTTGTCTTGTCTCATTTAATTAGATGAGATATGTGGTAGCAAGTGATCACATTAAAAGTATTTGCTTAAAAATATCACTGAAAACTAAAAATATATGATTAGTTTAAAGATACATCGAGATACAATATCAAGCATACCTGGATATATAGTAACTGTCATGTAGTTTTTTAAATTGCATCTTCTACGATTTGTTTTAATTTAATTTTTTTATTCCTTTCCCCTTCTGAAAAATTTCTTTCTAAATTTTTTGATTTAATTCCTCTTTAATCTCATAATATAACTAAAATAATAAAATATAAAAATTAACTAAAATAATTAGAATATTTAAGACCAAAGCAAGAAAAAGATTGAGTAATTAATAGCAAAATATAGAGGAAATTTTCACTTACCAAACTCCCCCTCACTTAACCTTTTGCTCATTCTTGAGCAGACCTAAAACAAAAAAACAAAATAAGAAGATAACTTAAACTAGTCCACTTTCATAGGAAATCACGATTGCATTTAGTATATGCAACAAGCCTTTAAACCCCTAGGTGGCCCTAATAGATGAGTTATAGTCTCGTAATTATTTTTTTTTATAAAACTAGCCTCAAAGATTGCACAAGTTATATAGCTCAAAGAAAATTTTAAATATTGTCAAAGTTCTAACTTTAATTTAATAGTTAGTCTATCTGTCTTTTGATTCTTTTAGTGTGTGAATCAATTCAATCAAAATCCATTTCCAAAATCTTCAATATCAACAGCTTTTACTATGAACAAAGAAAAAAGTAGGTCAAATTAATCTTATCATCTTGATCTCAAATGTTCTTTTTTTCACATGCATTTATGTGGTTTTTCTTTTGATTTTTCTTTTTACCACATATTATTATTTTTATTTTTTTCTTTTTATAAATATCCATAATCAAGAGCTTTTACTCTACCTCTTAAGGTAGTCTTCTTCTCATAGTAGATTATCATCTATATACTGGTGTTACATAAAACTAAATTACTCAAGGATAACTTTACTCTTAAGGATTGTAGGTAGTTATTTCTGACTATGGTGTCTATGTATACTACATTGTATTATGGAGATAAGAATCAAGACAAAAAATCATTTATTAATCTAAAATTCTCAATTGAAGTTGTATTAATCTCAATTTCAAGTCAAAATTATAAAATAATTAATATTAATGCTCATGATGTTCAAAGAATTTCAGTCAATAGGAAATTAACACAAGAATCAAATATATATTAAGACAATATTCAACCATTTCTAATAACCATATTCATTGTCAATCAAGTTCTTATTATTGGCTTTTTACATTTAAATTTAATTTTTTTTAATAATTTTTTAGTTTTAGAATACACTTTTAAATAGTAAACAAAACATATGCAAGAAAAACTAAGTTCTAAATTCTTACCACCACCCCCCCCCCCCCAATACTTAATTCTTACATTGTCCTTAATGTAAGCCTAAGCTAATAAAAGAAAGAATCAATTATAGGGAAATAAGATGAGACAAAAATAAAAAACTAAATTAAACATAGAATTGATAAAATAAATGAGGTAGAAAGATCAAATCTGTTATGGTGTGCTCTCAAAATATATTCTTTGACTATTGGGTTGCCGCCCGATAAGCATTTGTTTTATTGTCCTCAGCCTGACATGGTTCTAATGTTTTACTCATCAATGTATGCTAGTTTGTAGAGTGGAACCTCCTCTACATTAAGTGTTTGAAAGTTCTCATAATAAGGTTTCAACCTATGGCCATTCACCTTGAATTCTTTATTTGTCTCTAAGATTCTAATCTTAGTAACACTATGAGGAAAAGCATTAATAATAACAGAAGGCCCAACCCATCGAGAACGTAACTTACCCGAAAATAACTTAAAGTAAGAATGGAATAGCAGAACTTTCTACTTAATTTTAAAATCTTTTATCAAAATCTGCTTATCATGAAATGCCTTAGTTTTTTCCTTATAGATTCACGAACTCTCATAAGTATCATTGTGAATTTCCTCTAATTCTTATAATTAGAGCTTCCTCTGTTGGCTGACGACGTCCAACTCCATGTTACATTGTTTCACAAGCCATTATGCTTTATATTCAAGTTCCATTAGAAGATGACAAGGCTTACCATATACCAATCTATAAGGTGACATACTTATGCAATTCTATCCCAAAGTGCATCATCAAGCCGTAGACTTCAATTCTTTCTATTTGGATTAATCGTCCTTTCAAGGATTGATTTCACTTTCCAATTAGACACCTTAGCTTGCCCATTAGTTTGTGGATAGTAAGATGTAGAGACCTTCTGAGTGATGTTGTATTTTTGAAAGAGGGCTTCTACTTAGCTATTACAAAAGTGCCTCTATCGTTAATCATGCCCTTCGGCATTCTAAACCTTATAAAGATATTGCACTTTATAAAATCTATAACAACATTAGAGTCATCAGTTTGGGTAGCATTTGATTCCACCTATTTTGAAATATAATCAATAACAAGAACAATATAGAGATTATAAAAAGAAAAAGGAAATGGTCCCATGAAATTAATGTACAAACATAAAAAATCTTAACTACAATCTTAACATATTTGATTTATATGTTCCAAATTACCTATTTTTTTGATAATGATCTCATGCAATGGAAGTGTATTTCACCATAGATAAGATGACTCAAATGATCTGCCACTAAATTATCAGAATCTCTCTTATCTAGAATCTTTAAGTCAAATACTTACAATAGAAGTATCTATCGAATAAGGCGTGACTTTTCATCTTTTTTAGTGAGCAAGTAGCTAAAAGCTGTGTGATTAGAGTAAATGATTACCTTAGATCTTAATCAAATAAGAGTAGAATTTCTCCCATGTAAATATAATTGCTAAAAGCTCTTTTTCAATGGTGAAATTATTAATTTATGTGTTATTCAGCGTACGGGAAGCATAGTAAATGATGTGAGTAAGCTTGTCCACACTTTGGCCTAACATGGCTCCTACAACATAGTCACTAACATCGCACATGATCTCAAATCGTATATCTCAGTTCAGTGGTTGAATAATAGGAGCTGATGTTAAAACTTCTTTCAACTTCTCAAATGATGTATGACATTTTTCGTTAAAGTTAAAAGTTACATCCTTTGGAAGTAAGTTGCAGAGAGGCAATGTTATCTTGAAGAAATTCTTGATAAAACTTGTATGACAAAGAAAAGAACAAACCTCCCTCATACTAGTTAAAGGCAATAAAGAGTAAATAAGATCTATCTTAGATTTATCAACTTCAATCCCCCCTTTTAGAAATAACATGTCCCAATAAAATACCTTGATTAACAATAAAATGACAATTTTTTTTTCTAATTAAGCACAAGGTTAGTGTTAATGCATTACTTAAGCACATGTATAAAGCTATCTAGATATTGATCCAAAAACTCAACATAAACCTTAAAATCATCCATAAATACGTCAGTGATTTTCCCTCGATAATAAAAAAGATACTTATCATACACTTTTGGAATATGGCAGGAGCGTTATAAAGGCCAAATGGCATGAAATGGTATGCAAATGTGCCAAAGAGGCAAGTGAAGGTCGTTTTTTCTTGATCTTCCAAAGTAACCATTAAGTAATGAGAGTGGCCGCTTAATCGTTCAAGCATTTGTTCAATGAATGGCAAAGGAAAGTGATCTTTGTAAGTGGCTGCATTTATTTTACAATAGTTAATACAAACCCTCCACTATGTTTGAACTCTAGTCGGTACAAGTTTGTTTTCTTTATTATTGACCAAAGTGATGCCTGGCTTTTTAAAAACTACATGTATATGACTCCACTTGCTATTAAAAATGAGATAAATAATTCCCACACTAAGGAGCTTCAATATATCTTTTTTCACGACTTCTATTATCAGTGGATTGAGGCAGCATTGTGCATCTTTTGTCTGTTTAAATTATTTCTCTAATAAAATAAGATGCATACACATGGTAGGTCTAATACCCTTGAAGTCAGTAATGGTCCACCCAATCGCCATCTTATGATCTTGAAAAACTTTAATTATCCTTTCTTGTTGAACTAGAGTGAGAGCTTTAACAATAATAACCGCAAGTGTTTCATTCTCACCCAAAGAAAATATATTTAGGGTGCTTTAAGAGTGGCTTACGTTCTAAGATATAACCTATATAATAGACGGTAAAATTTTCTCTTTTGATAAAGGCAATTCAAAGTAAGAAACATTATGCCCATTGGTGTGTAATGGGATTGCTCCATCTAAGATTACCACAGCCTCTTCTACTTCATCATCTAACTTTATGAAACTTAATTGTTCTTTAGAATAGTCTTTCGTGAGATTTTTACTTATGAAGACTTCAAAATGTTGTTACCAGATAACTCAAAGAACTTCTATGCTAAAGTATTAGTATCATCTATAGAAAAATAGAATTTAAATTATTGGGATACCTCATTGCCTTAAAGATATTGAACCGGCTCACTTCACCATCAAATTCTATTATGAAGGCCTTATCGTGAACATTGATCTTAGTTCAAGTGGTTTTAAGGAATGGTCGCCACCGCAGAATGGGTATGAATTGGGCAATGACTCATCCTCCATTTCAAGGATATAAAAATTAACTATAAAGACCAATTTATTGACCAGCACAAGAATACTGGCATTAGATCTATCAGTCAATTGAATAATTCTACTAGTTTCTTTTAATAAACCTAATTTCAAAGACGTATAAATTGAATATGGCATAACATAAATTGATGACCCTAAATCTAGCAGACATATTTCAAACCTGGTATTATTGATAGTGCATGGGATATTAAAAGTACCTGGATCCTTACAGTTATGAGGGAGTTTTCTTTGAAGTACAATATAAATATTCTCCACTACACTCGTATTTTTATTACTGCTCAACTTTCGTTTGTTGGTGCATAACTATTTTAAAAATTTTGCATAATATAGCACATATTTAATAACATCAAGTAGAAGAATATTTACCTCTACTTTATGGGAGGTCCCAAGGAACTCATTTTCTCACTCATCTTTTTTAGATTGTTTAAACGTACTAGAAAATAGTAGAGGATTGGTAAGGGTTTTAACTACAGGTGAAGGGGTACTTACCTAGCCAGATGGGTTGACTAGCAATGTAGAGTGGGAATCATCTTCAAAAACCCAATTACTACCTTATGATCATTGGTTATGCACAACGAAATGGCTTCTACCCACTTAGATACATAATCGACAGTAATTACTATGTACTGATGTCCAAAGAAGGAGGGAATGGTCCCATGAAATCGATGCCCCACATATCAAATATTTCAACTACCAGAATAGGATTTAAAGGCATCATATTCCGTTGTGTAATGCTTTCCATACGGTGACATCTGTCACAAGAAGAACAAAAAGTGTAAGCATCTCGAAATAAAGTTAGCTAATAGAAATCATATTGTAAAACTTTAGTAGTTATTTTTTTAGCACTAAAATGGCCTCCACACGCTTGTTTATGGCAGAATGAAAGGATGTTTTGAAATTTATTTTCTGGGACACATCATCTGACAATTTGATCAGCACAATACTTAAACAGATAAGGATCATCCCAAAAGAAATTCTTTATTTCTACAAAAAATTTAGCTTTGTCCTGCTTGGTCCAATGCTCTGAAAGTTGGCTTGTAACAAGATAATTAACTATATCAGCATACCATAGAAATACTTCCACACTCATCAATTGTTAATTTAGAAATGATTCATTTAATGGTAATGGATATGTAATTGTATTAAAATTGAGGCAAGAGAGATGATCTGCCACCACATTTTCTGTGCCTTTCTTATCTTTGAATTCAAAGTCAAATTCCTGTAAAAGTAACACCCAACGAATTATTCTAGCTTTTACATCTTTCTTTGAAAGAAAATGTTTAAGAGCAGCATGATCTGTGAACACAATTATTTTACATCCAATGAGATAAGATCGAAATTTTTCTAAAGCAAACACTACGACTAGCATTTCTTTTCCAGTGGTTGAGTAGTTCAATTGTGCATCATTCAATGTCATACTAGTGTAGTAAATGATATGGGGAATTCGATTAACTCTTTGTCTTAATACTGCTCATACTGCATAATCAGATGCATCACACATGAGCTCAAAAGGTAAGTTCCAATTTGGGGGCTGAATAATGGGTGATAATGTCAAAAATTGCTTTACTTTCTCAAATGCCTCAAGACATAAATCATCAAAGACAAAAGGTACATCCTTAGCAAGTAGATTGCATAAGGGTCTAGAAACTTTGCTAAAATCTTTAATAAAACGTCTATAAAAGCCAGCATGCCCAAGGAAAGATCTTACTTCTCTGACTATTTTAGGTGGAGGAAGATTAGAAATAAGATCCACCTTGGCTTTGCCAACCTCAATACCTTTACTTAAAATGATGTGACCGAAAACAATACATTGTTTTACTATAAAATGACACTTCTCCTAATTCAAGACCAAATTTTTTTCTATACATCTTTGCAAAACTAATGTTAGATGATGTAAACATTGATCAAATGAATTACTAAAAATAGAAAAGTCATCCATAAAGACTTTAAGGAAGCGTTCAACCATATCAGAAAAAAAATACTTAACATGCATCGTTGAAATGTGGCAGGTGCATTACATAATCCAAATGGCATTCTCATGTATGCAAAAGTACCAAAAGGGCAAGTAAAAGTGGTCTTCTCTTGATCTTTTGGTGCTATGGGAATCTGGTTATATTCATAATAGCCATCTAAAAAGCAATAAAATTCATGACCTCCTAATCTATCAAGCATTTAATCAATAAATTGTAAAGGAAAATGGTCTTTACGTGTGACAGAATTCAACTTTCTGTAATCAATGCATATACGCCATCCTGTAGTTACTCTAGTGGGTATCAATTCATTATCAGCGTTGTTAACTACTATGACTCTTGACTTTTTTGGAACAACTTACACAGGACTAACTCGTGAACTATTAGAAATAAGGTAAATGATACCTGCATCTAATAGTTTGAGGACTTCTATTCTAACAACTTCTTTCATGTTAGAGTTCAACAGACGTTGCATTTTCCTAGTAGATTTAGCATTTTCATTGAGATGAATGTAATGTATGCAGTCCACTGGGTTTATACCTTTTATATCGGCTATGGTTTATCCTAATGCTTCCTTGTGTTTTCTTAAAACTTCCAACAACTTACTTTTTTGTTTGTCATTTAGGGAGGACGAAATGATTACTAGCAGAGTGCTTTCTTCTCCCAAGAATGCATATTCCAAAGTGTTGGGTAGCAGTTTGAGCTCGAGTTTTGGTGGTGATTTTGATGATGGGTTGAGTTTCTTCCCCGATGGTGCTAGTTGTTCAATTCTTGACTTTAATTTGTTGGTGTTTATTGATGGTACTGAATCAAGTAAGGCATTAATATCATCGACTGATCTGTCAATATCAAAATTCAAACCAAAATGAGTTAAACATATTTGTAAAGTGTCATTACTAAGGTTAAAAGGAAAAGTATAATCAACTAATTATTCTATTAAATCCATATTAACAATTCCATCATCTGCATTTTAAGCTTGTTTGGCAATGTTAAAGATATTCAATTCCATAGTCATGTTGCCAAATGATAACTTCATATTTCCAGTCCTGCATTGAATGTGAGCATCAGCAGTTGCCAAGAAATGTCTTCCTAGGATAATAGGATATACTTATTTAAATCTTGCATTGGTTGAGTGTCAATCATAATGAAATCAACAGGAAAATAAAATTCGTCTACCTGGATAAGCACATCCTCCACAATACCACAAAGTATTTTTTTAGACCGAACTGTAAATTGTAACACAGCTGGGGTTGGGTGTAATTCTCCCAATCCAAGTTTTAAAAATATTGAGTACAGTAAAAGATATACACTAGCTCCTAAATCGAACAAAGCATTCTCAAATGTGTGGTTCCCAATACTACATGAGATAATAGGAGATTCTAGGTCTTTAAATTTTGGAGGAATTTTTTGTTGGAGTATAGAACTAATGCTTTCAGTTAAAAATGCCTTCTTTTGAACATGAATTCTTCTTTTTTTAGTGCAGAGGTCTTTAAGAAACTTAGCATAAGAGGGCACTTGCTTTATAGCATCAAGCAAGGGAATGCTAACAATTACTTGTTTAAATACCTCCATAATCTCACCTGTGGAATTTCCTTTTTTCACTTTAGCTAACCTCTGAGGGAATGGAGATTTGGGGATATATTCTCGTGAGTTGTTTTCTTCTTATCGTAAGGTCATGATAGCTTTGACCTCTTCATGATGATGGGGTGAATTGGTACTTACTTCATGTACTTCTTTAGGATTAGGCATTGGCTGACTTAGGAACTTACCTTTCTCAACTGTCATTGTCAAGTTTTGAACTGAAAAAGCTAGCTGACCTACCATTATTTCTAAGTTTGAAATCGACTAGGCTTGTCAATTGAAGCATGCTCTCATTTTATTTCGTAGTTCATCAGTGGTGCGATTTTATTGATCTATTGTAGAGTGAGTAAAATTCTTGAAATTTTGGAATGCTTCCTCATATTATTTGGGTTGTGAGTAGTTCTAATTCTGATTGTATGGTCTGAATGATTGTTGAGAGACTTGAGGAGCCTGAGGAGCTAGTTGCATTGATGGAGCTGGAGCTGCTGCTCTGTACTGTTGGAATCCTTGAGACTATGAAAAGTTAGGATGGTCTTTCCACCCAGGATTATAAGTATTGGAGTAAGGATTGTAGTTTGGCTACTTTCCTATCACACCAATTGCATTGGATTAATCTGGGTATGAGTTATGATCAAGTTAATTATAGGCATGTGGCTCTATTGATTTTGCAACTGTCAAAGATGCTATATGGCGAGAAAGACCTTCAACTATTTCTTTGACTTCCTTGATTTCGGATCTTGACTCACCAACATGAACTTCATTCACTCCTTTGATTTTTTTCACGTTTCTGAATGATTTGCTTCGCTATTGGGAATTATCTGTTTGTCGCTGAAAGAAATCCCAAATCTCTAATGCACTTTTCGACATCAACTCTCCTCCACTTGTCGCTATTAGCCATTCCTGAACATGTGGCAATAGTCCCTCCAGAAAGTATTGGCATGGATGTCATTTCTCATACCCATGATGTAGACAATTCAAGAGTAGCCCATTGAATCGCTCCCATGCTTCAAAAAATTACTTGTCTTCTTTTTGGATAAACTCTGAGATTTCTCTACGAATAGCATTGGTTTTATGTACTGGGAAGTATTTATTTAAAATTTAGTAACTATTTGTTCCTATGATGTAATATTATTAGCAGGTTATGTATTGAACCCAGAACGAGCTCTATCTTTTAAAGAAAATGGAAACAACCTAATCTTAACATCATCATCTGAAAAATTCTCATATTTAAAAGTTTGATAAATATCATGAAAATCTTTCAAATGATTGTATGGATCCTCATTTTCTAGGCCATAGAATGATGGGAGATAATTTAGCACACTAGGTTTTAACTCAAAACTCCTAGCAGCTACATTTGGATATCTTATGCATGATGTGCTCAAATTAGCTAAGGGACTAAAGTAATCCTTAAATGACCTCTCCTGCGGTGCTTGTGGTTATTGTTATAAATCCATTTCAATTTTATCCATAATTTCCACTTGTGATGCAATGTGTTTACGTGTGCGACTTGCTTTCTCTAGCTCGAGCTTTATGGGTTCTAAATTATGTGATAGTGACCTTCGACCATACATGCAAAGAACACGCACAAAAGCAAAATTGAAAATAAAGAGAAGAGAAATTATGGTACTAACTTTATCATTCTTGTTACAACTTTGTTATGAAAATACACTCAAGTGCTATGAATGTGAAATAAGAAAAAAAAAGTGAAATAAAATAAATTAACTAAAATTGAAATAAACTGAAATTAAAATAAATTACTAGGCGATTAAACCAGCTATATAGATTAACAAGATCAATATAAAGTTACAAAAAAAATAAAATGAAAATTAAATTACAAAAATTAAAAGAAAATAAATTAACTTAAAATAAATCAATTAAAATTAAGATAACTTATAGGTGGTTAAACCAGTCATATAAAAAGAAAATAAATTAACTTAAAATAAATCAACTAAAATTAAGATAACTTATAAGTGGTTAAACCAGCCATATAAAAAGAAAATTAAAAGGAAATAAATATACAAAAATATATTTACATAAAAAAATTAATTCTACAAATTAAAATGACTTACCTCCCCGGCAACAGTACCAAAAACTTGTTGTGCAAATTTTATTGAACTTGTAAGCACACGAATCTATTGAAGTATAGATTAATAGTGACGAGTGTCGATCCCACCAGGGGCAGATTTTAATTATGTAGAGCTATTATTATTCTTTATTATTTAATATACTTGTTGTAAAATTTCCTAATTTATTTTATCTTAAGATTGAAATTAAAATGCTAAGAATAAATTAGGACTTGATCAATGGAATAAAGTACTTGGGTCTTAGGATTCACACTCAACATTTCACCACGGCTTAATATTCATTTTTTAGGTCCAATTAATTTATGAGGGGGTATTTCCACTCTCATAAACCTAACTCTAATAAATAAGACATCAAGCGCTCATTGTGCCAGGAATAATAATCTTATATTAAATGCGGTGTCAAAAACACGTTGTGCTAAGTAATAATAATTTAATTGTCGACAAGGTGGCAAGACTTTTCACTAATTAACCTAGATAATTTTTATGTCAACAATGAGTCACGACCTACCAAATAAATTAGAGAGAGGTTTTTCTCTAATAAATCTAGTGTAAAGCGCTCACCGTGACAAATAGTAATAATCTTACACTAGGGAGCCAGTATATCAGTGCAATATCTAGAGAAAATTATTACTACTACGATAAGTCAAAACAATTTAAATAAATTAGAAGAAGTAAAAATAAACTTACCAAATTAAGGCCATAGATTATGTTGAGACTTCACCTTTAACCCAAGCTTGAAAATAAATTAGCTACTCATTTTATAACTAGGGGTAAAATGAAAATTTTATTAAAATACGTAGAAAATACAAGATGGAGAAGGAATTATAGAAAATAGAGCCCAAAAATGGATTCAGGGGTGTCAAATTAGGGTAGAGCCCCCTATTTATAGATATAAGAAGTAAATCATGGCCATCGGATGAAAACAATTTAGACTCCTAGGATTGCGCCACATGGCACTCTCTGATTGGTTGGAACACGTCACCAAGCCTGTCATTCCGTGTATATTATGTACGAGATGCACGATTTTCAGTCCACTAATATTCTGCCATGTCATCGATCAATGTAAGCTCATTTTTCGGTCTAATAGACTTCTGCCACATCATCCGTCAATGCCACATTAGAAGTCAACGCCACGTTAGTGGGGCCCACCAAAATCTTAAAATTATAATTTTGCTCTTTATGTCTTTCCTAAAGTTTTCAGTTGTTCTAAGTTTAAAAATGTTGTCTGTTTTACTATTCAACTTCTCGTTTGTTGAGAAATGACTAAAATATCCCTAAAATACATAAAGTATTAAAAATACAAATAAACATAGACAATTAAATATTAAGGGACTTAAAATACATAAAGGTGGAGATGTTAGTGAGACTTTAGGGTGTAAAATGTTGATTTTACCCCTTATAAATATACACTCTCTAGAACTCAACAAAGAGGATCTTTCTAATTGAAATACTCATGACATGAAAAAATGATGAGAGAAAACACAATTTTCAAATAAAAATAATTAAGTAAGAAATATTATAATGCTTAACATATGTGCTGTGCGAGTTAATAAAAATAATTGAAAACTCAAACGGTGAAATAATAAAAAAAGTTATTAAAAAAATATTAGTCACGCATTAAAGATTTAATCAAGATTTGGTGAGTCACTTAAATTGATTTCGGTATCTTCTTCACGTGGTTGGTATTCTAGATATAGTTTTAATCTCTGACAATTAACTTTAAACATGACACTATTCTTTGGATTCTTAATTTCTATGGCCTATATGGATATACACATTTTACAACAAATGGGCCACTCCACCTTAACTTTAACTTTCCTGGGAGTTAAAAAAAACGAGAATTATAAAACAAAACTTTTTGACCAATCTCAAATGTTTTTCGAAAAATTCTTTTATCATGAAAAGTTTTGGTTCTTGCCTTTATAATTCTAGAATTTTCATGCGCATCATTACGTAATTCTTCAAGTTCATTCAATTACAGCTTACGTAATTTATAATATTATCAAGGTTTGCATTATAAGTTTTAATAGCCCAAAATACTTTATGCTCAAGTTCAACTAGTAAGTGACAAGGTTTCCATAAATTGGACGATAAAGAGGCATTCTGAAAGACATCTTAAATGCAGTGTGGTAGACCTAAAGTGCATCAATAAGTCTAAGAGACCAATAGTTTCGGTTTGGGTTAACCGTCTTTTCTAAAATTTGTTTTATCTCTCTATTTGCTAATTCAACTTGACCACTCGTTTGAGTATGATAAGAGGTAGCAACTCTATGTGTAATTCTATATTTTTTCATTAAAGACATAAAAAGCTTATTACAAAAATATTTACCCCCATCGCTTATAATAGCTTAAAGAATTCCAAATCAACTTAAAAGATTTTCTTTTAAAAATTTAATCACAGGTTTGTGATCATTATACCGACAATGAATTGCTTCAATTCATTTTGAGACATTATCAACAACAACCAAAATATATACAAATCTAAATGATGATGGAAAAAGGCCTAGAAAATCAATTCTTCAACAGTCAAATATTTTTATCTCAAGTATGGGATTTAAAGGCATCATGTTCCTTTTAGTAATTGATTCTAATTTTTGGCAGTTTTCACAAGTTTTACCAAATCATTATGTGTCTTTAAATATGATAGGCCAATAAAATCCACATTACAAAATTTTAACAGTTGTTTTTCTTGAAAAAATGCCTACTACATGTTTCAGAATGATAAAATTTAATGACACTACTTACCTCGTCATTGGGAATACATTGCCGAAAAATTTGATCAGGGCAGTATTTGAACAAGTAAGGATCATCCCAATAAAATTTCTTTATCTTAACTAAAAATTTCTTCTTATCTTGAGTGTTCCATTGCAAAGGCATTTCATATGTAGTAAGAAAATTAATAATGTTAGCATACCATGGTATTGAATTAACAAAAAATAAAAAATCATCCAAAAAAGAATCATTAATAGGTGTTATGTCAGTGTAGATTTCATATATGAGTCTCGACAAATAATCAACAATGACATTTTTTGTACCCTTTTTATCTTTAATGGTGAGGTCAAATTCTTATAGTAACAGAATCCAACGAATTACCCGTGGTTTGGCATCTTGTTCAGTCATCAGATATCTCACAGCAGCATGTTTAGTAAAAACAATGGATTTAAAACCTAGCAAATATGAACAAAATTTATTTAATGCAAATACCATAGCAAGTAATTCTTTTTCAGTTATAGAATAATTCATTTGAGCACTATCCAAAGCTTTACTTGCGTAATAAATCACAAAAGGCTTACTATTCCTTTTTTGTCCTAAAACAGCACCAACAGCAAAATCACTTGCATCACACATTAGTTCAAAAAGTAAAAACCAATTAGAAGATCGCATAATAGATACAGATGTTAAAAGACAAATTATTTTTTTAAATGATTTTTAGCAATCATCAGTCCATTCAAATAGTGCATCTTTTAATAAGAGGTTATAAAGTGGTTTAGATATAATACTAAAGTTTTTTATAAACCTCTTATAAAATTTTGCATGTTCTAAAAAGAATCGCACATCTTTAACCCTTTTTTGTTGTGGCAATTTATATATGAATTTAATTTTTGCTTTGTCAACTTCAATTACTTTAATAGATACAATATGACCTAATACAATTCCATAAGTAACCATGTAATGATATTTTTCTTAATTCAATATAAGTTCTTTTTTAACACATCATTTTAAAACTTTCCTAAATTATCAAGGCAATCATCAAAAGAATTCCTAAACACAGTTAAATCATCCATAAAGACCTCTAAACAATGTTCAACCATGTCACAGAAAATGCTTAGCATATATCTTTGAAATATTGCAGGGCCATTACAAAGTCCAAAAGGCATTCTTTTAAATGCAAATAATCCAAAAGGACATGTAAATGTGATCTTTTCCTGATCCTCAAGTGCTATAGGAATTTGATAATAACCTGAGTCGTCATCTAAAAAGCAGTAGTACGGATGTCCAATTACTTTTTCTAAGATTTTGTTGAAAAATGGCAAAGGAAAATGATCTTTCTAGTGGCTTCATTTAATTTTTTAAAATCAATGCACATGCGCCAACTAGATGTAATTCGTGTTAGAATTAACTCACCTTTATTATTTTTAACAACAGTAATTCCAGATTTTTTAGGCACTACTTGGGTAGGACTTACCCATTTACTATCAGAAATAGGGTAGATAATTCCAATATCAAACAATTTAAGGACTTCAGTTTTAACTATCTCTTTCATATGTGGGTTAAATCTTCTTTAAGATTGTTAATATGCTTTAGAATTTTCTTCGAAATTGATTATATGTGTGCAAATTAAGGGATTAATGCCTTTAATATCATTTAAAGTCCATCCAATCGCATTTCTATGCTTTTTAAGAACATATGATAAATAACCTTCTTGCTCGCTTGTTAGAATGGAAGAAATCACAACAGGGTAAGTTTTTTCTTCTCCAAGAAAAGAAAGCTTCAATCCTTCAGGCAATGGTTTTAATTCTAGTTTTTATGCTTCTTTTAATTCTATCTTTCCACTGATTCCAAGCTCTTCAAATTTTTGGTCTTCATCATAATTTTGTAAATTCTGCACATAATCAAGCAATGAATTATAAGTATTAAGTTCAAGTTGATTAATTGGTTTAATTGAATTAAACAAACAAATATCAGTTCTATATAAGACTCAAGCAATTCTTTTTGTTCATCTATATCATCTTCATTCTCATTTTCTTCATTAGGTTGCCTACAAATGTTAAAAACATTCAATTCTAAAGTCATATTTCCAAATGACATGTTCATTAAATCATTCCTACAATTAATCAAAGTATTAGCTGTTGCTAAAAATGGTTGGCCCAAAACTATAGGAATTGGTTTGTAATTATTCATAACAGATTCAGTTTCTAAGATAATAAAATCCACAGGATATATAAATTTATCAATTTATACTAAAACATCTTCCACTATTTCTTCTGATATTTTAATTGTTCTATCGGTAAGTAAAAGTGTAGTTGAAGTTGATTTTAACTCATCAAGATTAAGTTGAAGATAAATTGAATATGGAAGTAAATTGACACTAGCACTAAGATCTAATAAAGCATGTTTAATTTTGTAATCACTAATAATACAAGAAATAGTAGGATAACTGATACGAAATCTTCCGAGAACTAACGAGACCCTAATCAAATTAGGCTAAGATTATTTTGAAAAGAAATTTTTAATAGTTCACAAAAGGTTAAATGATTTTTCAAGGTTTTATCATCCTTTTGTTCATTTATCATTCTCCTTATTGTTACTACCTTTAACAAAAGTTCAAGTAGACATGAAGATTATAGAAATTGGCTGAGACCTCCCCTAAAATCAACTCTCCTATTTGGAGCAATTAGTGGAAGACGGTGAAAAAGCTTCTTTTATCCTTTACTTAAGCAAAGATATTCAAATCAAATTAAATTACAGGAACAAGTGATGTCATGCCTAATGCCTCATCTTTTTTGGGGGTTTACTTAATCAACCAAATTCGAAATAAACAGATGTGAGAAAAGTGAATGCAATTAGGATATCAAAGCACGCACTCAATTACCTCATAACTAATTTCAGGAATTGAATAGAACCACTACCTGTTACTTAATGAAGCAAGAACCTTGGTATGTGAGGACGCCACAATCAACTATGGATAGTCTAATTGATAAGTTAAGGGTTGAACGCCACGGAAAATCTGATAAGTTTAAAGAGTTCGCTTAAGAACTAAAAAGAATTATACTCTCAAGTAAATTGCATAAAAACCTTATTTTTTTTCTCTTATTGAATGCGAATATATATATAGTTACAAGAAATCCTAATCAGAAACAAATTCCTAATCCATTTGAAATAAGAAAAGAATCCTAAATAAATCAAAATCTAATCTAATAAAAAGAAAAGAATCCTTAATAAGTCAAGATCTTAATCTAATAAAAAGAAAAGAAAAGTATCTTAATGACTAAATAAAATCAAAATAGCTGATTTTTTGCCTCTTTTAAAAATGAAAACACTATCTAAAAAGATAGTGGCATATCTTTCATCCTTAATGCACCGATTTCATGGATTTGATTGCTCATAAAATTCAAGAGCTTGGTCTGAATATCTTGTGAGATTCCTTCAATAGGCCTCCATGAATGGGATTGATCCCAAGTTGCTTGAATCAGCCCATTAAGTGCTTCTTTGAATTTCTTTGCACGAGCTCTTGTAACGGGTCCGACGGGAACTTGCATAGGATCTGAATATGCCTTATTCCACGTGCTTGTACCATCCTTATGCATAATCTCATCATTCCCCTCCTCTTGAAGAGAATTTATCATTAAATCTTCAGCTACGTCAAAGGACTTAAATTAGAAACATTAGTTGTAGCACTAACATTGTACTCACCAAGCAAATCCATTTCTTAGGAACTAGCAAAACTAGAACTGCACATGGACTAATGCTTTGTCTCATGTGTCCTTTTTCCATCAACTCATTAACTTGTCTTTGAAGCTCCTTTGTTTCCTCTGGGTTACTCCTATATGCTGGTCGGTTTGGAATTGTTGCACCAGGCACGAAATCAATTTGATGCTCGATTCCTCATATTTGAGGTAATTCATGTGGTGTTTCCTCGGGAAAGATATCCTCATAATCCTGTAAAAGAGAAATAATAGAACTAGGCAAGATAAGGTTAAGCTCGTTAGTGTTCAAAAATGATTATTTATACAGAAGTACAATCATTGGCTAATTTGAAAACAATGTTCTTTTTGTCTCACATGCTCTTGCATAAAAATTTATTTATTTTGTGTCTAATTTTCTCTCAATTACCTCAATTTTATTTTCTTTTTCTCTTTATTTTTCCTCGGTATCTCTCTAACTTTCACTCTTTTTTTCTTTCTTTTTCTTACGCTCACGCTCTCTTTATAAGCTTACTTGGTCTTTATAAACCTGTTTTGGTGTCAATGGAGCAAGAGTGATCTTACGTTAATTAAACTCAAATGAGTACTTATTGGTAAAACCATTATGCTTTAAACGTCATATAGTAATAAATGTCCAGCTTGCATTAGTACTACGTCATATAGTACTTTATCTTCATATTCACCGATCTTAAAAGACATTAGTACTTGTTTGTTCACTTTCACCTCGCCACGTTCATTCAACCATTATAGTTTGTATGGCTGTGGATGCTTAAGTGTTGGAAGCCCTAACTTCTCCACCATAATAGTACTAGCAACATTGGTATAACTTTCCTCATCAATAATGATACTACATACTTTTTCCTGAACATAGCACCGACTACAAAAGATGTTTTCATGTTGAACTGCTTCATCTTCTTTTACTTGTACACTCAAAGCTCTCGTAGTTACTAAAGTTAATTTATCAGGGACTGTATACTCTTCATCTTCAACATCCTCAAATGGTAGCATCTCATTATCTTCTGCCTCATTATCGGTTACAATCTCACCATTATCTTGTAACACTATAAATCTCTTATTCACACATTCACTGGCTATGTGCCCCCTGCCATGACATTTAAAATACTTAATATCACGATTCATAATAGTGGGTTTCATAATGTTACCTTGTGAATTAGGCTTACAGGGCTCAGATCTTAGTTTAGGTGCAATAGATGTTTGTTGTCTATCATCTTGCTTTACATTGCTCGGCTTCCATGGAGTGGAACTTAAGCTTGGGGAGGTTACACAGGTGTTACCCTAGTTGCTGCTTAATCTTGATAGCCTTATAGACTATCTCCTCAATCTCTACATAAAGTTGCAACTCAACCATATTTGCAATCTCTCAATTAAAGTCATTCAAAAATCGTGCCATGGTAGCTTCTCTATCTTTCTTCACGTTTGCTCTAATCATGGCAACCTCCATTTCTTTGTAGTAATCCTTCATGCTTCAGTTACCTTCGGTAAGACTTTACAGTTTTTGTTACAAGCTTCAATAGTAGTAGCTAGGTGTAAATCGCCTTCTCATCAATATCTTTATTTCATTCCATGTTTCAATAGGGCGTTCTCCATTCCATCTCCTAATTATAACAAGCTGATCCCACCAGGTAATAGCATAATCAGAAAACTCAATCACAGCCAATTTTACCTTTTTTACCTCTGAATAGTTGTACTAGTCAAATACAAACTTCATCTTCTTTTCTCATTCAAGGTATGCTTTAGGATCAAATTTTCCTTGAAAAGATGAAATTTTCATCTTTATGCCACTCACACCATCATCTCGATGCCTAGCTCTTGTATGATTATTTACTGAATCCTCCTCTTCACCATACTCATCCCCATAATAGACATCAACCTCTGCTCTAGTAGGAACTCTCTCTCTTCTATGTGCTTAGGGAACACGTTGTGGTTGCCCTGCACATGCGTTCTCTACTTGATCCAAATGCTAATGTATTTGCTCTAATTCAGCCCTCATCAGCAGTGTCATCTTCCCCATTAAGGCTTGAATTTGAAATTTTTAAATAGTTGGTTGTTGATCCTCTCCATTTGCGCTTCGTTCTTTTTCTTGAGGCATAGTTGAAATCTACAAAAAGAGATTATAAATAATGTAGAAAGGACCTCACTTCACTCCCTTAAGTGTTTCACTCAAGAGAATGATTCACTCAATTCCATTCGTGTTTCACTCAAATTTATAAAACTAATAAAACTAATATCAGAATTTTATCAGTAATTCACAAAGATTATATCAAAGAGATTCATGTTTTAAGAATGAACAATTATGATTAGGTTTTGGAAGCACAAAATAATAATATTTTGGGCATAAATTTTTACACAATGAAAAATTAGACTTCGATTATATAAGACATCAATAATGAAAATTAAAAGATTTATTTTTCACTTTTTTTTTTTTTTTAAACATTGAATAACTGAAAATTAAAGGAATTTAGGGTAAGGAATTGGTAGAATTTATGGATTTAAGGAAATAAATCACAATGATGCAAAATTAAAAAACCCTAAATATTGTTCATGATGCACTTTTACACGGTACTGTTCATGATTTTTTTAATTTTTTTTAATTGAAATAAACAAGACACGAAATCTAAATAAGGATAGGCAAAAACTTGATTAGAACCTTTTCTTTGATACCAACTGATACGAGCCCCACCGAGAACTGACAAGACCCAAATCAAATTAGGCTTCAAAATCGTTTCTAATTTCAGGAATTGAATGGAACCGCAACCCGTTGCTTAATGAAGTAAGAACCTTAGTATATGAGGACGCCATAATCATCTATGGATGGTCTAATTGATAATTCAATGGATGAACACTGTGGAAAATCTGATAAGTTCAAAGAGTTCACTTAAGAACTAAACAGAATTATACTCTCAGGTAAATTGTATGAAAAACAACTTCTTTTTCTCTTATTGAATGCGAATATATATACGTTACAAGAAATCCTAATCAAAAACAAATTTCGAATCCAATTAAAATAAGAAAATAATTCTAAATAAATCAGAATCTAATCTAATAAAAAGAAAAGAATCCTTAATAAATCAAGATCTTAATCTAATAAAAAAAAAGAAAAGTATCTTAAATGACTAAATAAAATCAAAATATCTGATTTGTTGCCTCTTTTAAAAAATAGAAACACTAAGTGGCATATCTATCATCCTTATTGCGCCGATTTCATGGATTTGATTGCTCATAAAATTCAAGAGCTTGAATTGCGCATTTATTAATCTGAATATCTTGTGAGATTCCTTAAATAGGCCCCATAAATTGGATTGATCCGAAGTTTCTTAAATACGCCCATTAAGTGCTTCTTTGAATTTATTTGCACGAGCTCTTGTGACGGGTCCGACGGGAACTTGTATAGGATCTGAATATGCCTTATTCCATGTACTTGTGCCCGTGCTTGTGCATAATCTCATCAACAACCAAGATATTTATATTTCAATGTATTACTTGTAGATAAAATGTTACTTACCTGATCAGCCATGAATGCTCTTTTTCTTACGTTCAATTTCTACTTGACAGTGCATAAGTCTTTCAAAAACTTGGCATATGAAGGTACATGCTTAATTTCATCTAACAAAAGAATTTTAATTTTTACTTGCTTAAAAATTTCATAAATCTCAGAAAAATGGTTTGATTTCTTTGGTTTTTTTAATGATTTTGGAAACGGTGGTTCAGGTGGAATACTAGTTATTTCTTTACTATGTGTAAATTTATTTAGTCCTTCCTTACCCTTTGAATTTTCATTATCTTTGTTTCCACAAGGTTCAGGAATAAGTCTGTCAACAACCTTACCACTACGAAGAGTTATCACTGAATTGACTTGGTCACTGGGTGAATTTTGTTTAATCTTAGGATTTGGTCATGGTTGAGCTGGAAATTTACCGTTTTCTTAAACAATGAGCACAGAAGCAATTTTAACAAGAGTATCTTTCAAATCAAAAAAAGTTTGTGCATTTTGGTTGTTAATAACAAACACCTTGTTTTCTCTTGAATGAATGCGTTGTATCTTCTAAATTTTTCCATGGTGGTGGAACATATAGTACATAAGGCTGAGAGTTTTGAAAATTTTGTGGAGGTGGTACTTGTGAGGATTGTGCATTATTATTATTCCTATAACTAAAATTTGTATTATTTTTCTAACTAGAATTATAAGTATGTGAACATGGGTTTGACTTATTAAAAGTGTTAATGGCATTTGCTTGATCATGGAGACATTCTTTAAGTGCAGGCAAAGTGGGACAACCTTGAGTGAAATGGTCATTAGAACACATTACATGTAATTTCTTGAATAGATTTTACTTTATCACTCTTTTTATGCTCTAAGGCTTCAACCTTTCTGACTAGGGATGCAAATTTCGATTGTAAATTATGATCTTCCTTAAGGTTATAGATTCCTCCACTAGATGGAGATGGTTGTGATTTGTTTGACAATTCAAAAGTTCCAACAATATCCCAATGTTGTACATTTTCAACTAATTGGTCTAGGTAATCTAGTGCATCTTCAAGATTTTTATCTCAAAATTCATCATTACACATCATTTCAACAACTTGTTTACTTTGGAGTATTAAGCCCTCGTAGAAATAAGTGACCAATCACCAAATTTCAAAACCATGGTGTGGGCATATATTAAACAAATCTTTAAACCTATCCCAATATTAGTATAATGTTTCTCCATTTTTTTTTTAGTGAAAGAAGTGATTTGTCTTTTAAATGAATTAGTTCTATGAGGTAGAAAGAATTTTTTCAAAAATTATTCTTGCATATTATTCCAAGTTCATATTAATCCAGATCTAAGGTTTTGTAGCCAATTTTTAGCTTTATCTTTTAATGAAAAATAAAAAAGCTTTAACTTAATTATGTTCATGCTACAATTTTGGTTGTGTATGTATTACAAACTTCCTCAAAATCTCAATTGCAAGTATGGATTCTCATATTCTAAACCATCAAATGTTAGTAAAAGTTGGATAATACCTAGTTTAAAATTGAATCGAGATGCTTTTGGAGGGAATACAATACATGAGGGTGTTCCAATTCTAATTGGATTCATGTAGTCCCCCAACATTTTTGGTTGATTCTGATCATGGGCATCTTGCTGAGAATAGCTGTCTTCTTGATCAATTTGAGGATTAATTTAGTCTAAAAGATTTTCTTCTTGAATCTCTTCCATAATTCGTGGTGATGATTGAAGTCCATGAATTAATCTACCACTTAAAGTTCGAGACCAATGTCTCACACAATAGTGACGATTATGTTACAGTGATGATATAAAAACAAATGAGTAATGTATTAAAATAAAAACTACAAAAAAACTGAAAATTAAATGACAAGTAATATAATGTAAAAAAAATAAAAATAAAAATAAGCAAATTAGAAATTAAATGTGTAATAAAAAAATGTACAAAAAATAAATAAATAAAAATAAGCAAACTGAAAATTAAATAAATAAAATAAACAAAAATAAATAAAAATTTAAGTGGTATAACCAACTATATAAAAAAATAAAATAAATATTCAGTCCAAATTTTCAAATGGAGTCAAAAAATATAGGCAATTAAAATTTATAAGTCCGAATTTAATTATTATGAGAAAATTTATTCAATGATTGTTGTATAATTTTGTAGTTATAGAACAATTTTAGAAGTTTAGAACAAAGCCATATGGGATGAAATTAATGATTCTAAAAAGTTTTATAAGTAGAGTAGTATTCAAGGAAAAATAAGAAAAGGAAAATGAAAATTTATGAAAAGTGAAAGAAAGAAAAAATAAAAATAAAAAGCAAAACAAAATAAATATTCTCCCTCACAACAACGCCAAAAACTTGACACGGTTTAAAAGTGTTTTATAACTCCTAATTATAAGAGTGTCTTATTATAATATAGCTTAGTAAGTCTGAGATCGATCCACAGAGGAAAGATTTAATTTGGTAGCTTTAATTTATCTAAGAAAATAAATTAAAATTAAAATTATGAAACTTAATTTGAGTAAAAATATGAAATTAAATTGATTAGGGTTGTAGATCTACTCTTAATAGTAAAACATAATTTAGTAAATTCTTTTTATCATATTTCTTTATTGCTCAAAAGATTAATTGTATAAATTATTATTATTTTCTCATTAATTTTATTATGAATTAAGTACTTAGTGTGTCAAAATTTAATTTGTCTACAATAAGTCAAAATTAAAACCTTGGCTCTAATACCACACTTTGTACTAAGATATTAAGAATTTATTGTGCCAAACACTCTTATTTGTCTACAACAAATCAAAATTTTCAAATATAAAATATGGATAATATTAATTAGAAAATAATTTAATTTATATAATTAAAAATAAAATTAATTAAATCATATTTTCCCACTAAGATCTTCACTTTACCCTAACTTATTATTACTTAACTTAGCATTATTGAAATAAAAATGATTATTAATATTAAATTATACAAAAAAAAATAGAAATAACTAAAATTGAAAATAAACTAATTTATTTATTAATTTACTAAAAATTGCAAAGAAATATGAGAAGAAGAAATTGAGGATAAAAAATGAAGAAGGGGGTGTAGAGAGGTTTGTTATCCCTCCTCTCTACTTATACTAATTTATGATTAATATATACCACACACATAAACAAAGTTAATTAAATCATGACCTTACATTTGTCCCACTAACAAAACATAAACTTAACCCAATCCACTCAAGTATATCCACTCACAATTACCTCACCTAACATGGTAGAAATTTATAATTTTACAGTTACAGTACTTAACATAATAAAAATTTATAATTTTTCTACAAAATTCAGGATCCTCTTTGATAATGACTTAAGTTTTCGGACCACATGTATCCATTCGATAATGGTAGGAGCCTCAAATTGCTTGAAATTATTATTTTTATTATTATTTTTACCTAATAAATACACAAAATTAAATATTTAAAAATATAGTTAGAAATTCATAATATATTACATAATTACAAATATAAATTATAATGAAAGCACAAAATAACATTCATATTACGTAGAAAACCTACAATTTTTAACACTAATAAAAAAGAATCCACGACTTTTGTTTTAAAATTATAAGTTCTTACTATATTAAGTACGGTAATTGTAAAATTATAAGTTTCTATCATATTATGTGTACTAATTATGAGTGGATATGCTTGAGTGGATTGGGTTATGTTTATGTTTGGTTAGTGGGATAAATGTAAGGCCATAATTTAATTGGCTTTATTTATGTGTGTGGTGTGAATTAATCATAAATTAATATAATAGAGATGAAATGGATCAAACCACTCTACAATTCTTTCTTCACTTCTTTCTCTCCAATTTCTTCTTCTCATCTTTCTTTGTAATATTTAGTAAATTAATAAATAAATTTAGTTTTATTTTTAATTTTAGTTATTTCTATTTTTATATATAATTTAATATTAATAATTATTTTTATTTTAATTATGCTAGGCTAAATAATAATAAGTTAGGGTAAGGTAAAACTAGGAAAATATTATTTAAGTAAATTCTATTTTTAATTATATAAATTAAACTATTTTCTAAATAATATTATCCATATTTTATATTTGAAAATTTTGATTTGTTTTAGACAAACAAGAGAGTTTGACATAATAAATTCTTAATATCTTAATATAAAGTATAGTAAAATAGTATTTTGATTTATTGTAAACAAGTTAAATTTTGGCACCTTAAGTACTTAATTCATAATAAAAGTAATGAGAAAATAATAATAATTTATACAATTAATCTTTTAGCTAAAAAAAATTTGATAAAAAGAACTTATTAAATTATGTTTACTACTAAGAGTAGATGTATAATCCTAACTAATTTAATTCTATAGTTGTAATCAAAGTAAGTTTCGTATTTTATAATTTAATTTAATTTTTTTAGATAAATTACAATAAATAAATTAAATATTTCCTCTGCAGATCAACCTCGGACTTACTGAGTTATTTTATAACAAGACACTCTTAAATTTGAGAGTTATAAAACACTTTTGAGTCCTATCAAATAAGAGAGAATATTATGACCATAATTTGGATACCGATAGTGAACCTCGTAACCGTAGCACTTTTAGAGTGTAATCTTTTTTTATGTAATTGATTTTTCTTTCATAATTGACTACTGAATTTAAAATTCTTTGTGGTTCGACCCCAGACTCATCGAGTTATATTATAACAAGATATTTTTATATTTGAGAGTAAAACATTTTTGAGTCATATCAGCATTAAAGGTTATGAATAAAACAAACTTATAGGTTCATAGATTAGGGGTTTTGTTTTTTCATAACTTAGGCCATATCAATTCATAAAAATTTTCAGATTTGATACACACACACACACACATGTGAATTTAAACTAAAAATTAAGGCTTAATAGTAAGCGATTTATTACATACTATTAAATTGTGTTTTAGATATTAAAATACATAGATCATCAAAGAACATGGAATGTCTATATTCAATACATACCATAATATAAATAGGCTCTTGTACAAATATTGATTTTTGTGCATATTCAACATACAATTAATGAGGGATTCAAAATCGTACCTTTTGATTTTTGAATGTGGAAGCGAATCACAAATAGGTTATGGCACTATAGAGGTAGAGGATAATTTTATGAAAAATCCTCATGTTACTATATGCTTATGGTAATAGGATAATCATAATAAACGAAAATCTCCTTAGATCATATTGCAAGAGCCATTGCCTTTTTACTCTTTGTATTTTCTAATAAGTTCTATGTATTTTCCATATCTCTCACACACTTGTATTTTAGATACAATTTATGAGTTTATATAGAAGCTAATGAGAGTGATTAAAGTCAACTAAAAAATTTCAAACTCCTAGAGTTCAATTAGACTTACAACAATCATATGGGACTCTATCTAAAATAAGCTTCTAGATATTTTATCTTGTAGGACTAGTCCAGCCTATCACGAGATCCAATTCCAACAACCAGCAATAATATCAATAAATATCTCCCAAAAAATCAACAACAAAAATTAATACCATTATTACATTTAGATAAAGAAATTGATTAACTAAAATAATACAATGTTATTACACTTATATAAAATAAATTTATGTAAAGAGAGAGATAAACAATATTCATAGGGATGAAAAAAATAAAATAAAAAATGATAGTTTAATACTGCATGAACTTCCGGCAGCTGGTAGACAAGTGTGCTAAGGCAAATTTTGGCTGTAGTTTGCGAGAGGAGAGTAAGAGGATAAGGTAGAAAGACAATTGTGTGTGTGTGGTGTGTGGTGAAAAGTAAAGATAAGATGATTTTTTTTGTATTATATATATACATGAAGGAAAAAAGTAAATCGGGATTAGCTGGCTTTACTTTTTTACTTTAAAGAAAGGGTCTTAAATCTCATATCATCAAACTATGCAAGCTTTCCTTCTTTCAACTGATTGCCTTCCGCCCAGAAATCAGAATGATTTTATAACCATAAACTGAAAGCTTGATCCCAAAAATAGCCCAATGCCATGAGCCAAAATGTGATAGCTTAGCCCGATTTCAAAAACTTCTACAATTCTCTAGCAACTCTAGCACACTTGTATATACATTAGAATTCTCTAGAATTTGTCACATGTGTATCGAATTATCTAAAAAATAATCAATTCAATCAGCTTCAGAGCAAGGAGTTCTATTTCTAGGTTAAGGATTGAGGAGAGTCCTTTTAGTTATTGGGCAAGTAGCTCAAAGTAAAGATGAAGAGATAGTTATAACATTTTTACGATATTTCATGAACGCTTCGCTTACCTTTCACTCCTGAACCCACCGTCGATCTACTCGATTCAAGAACATGAGAAAGAGCTAATGCCCCATTTAGGTATCTCGATTGAAATACCCATAAAGCGTATTTTTCATAGAAATAATATTCTTGCTTATTTCGATGATTCTCGATACAGAAGAAAGAGTTTTGGAATTACTAAATAGGGGACTCTGGGGGCACATTCAATAAATTCCTTTGAATGGATAAATCAATCAATTGCCCTTAGGGATCAGACATTAATCCTCTTATACCCACCAATTGGTGTACTTGAGATGCATTTCCTCTAGCCCCCGAAAAAGACATTATATGGACTGGATTAAAAGAAAAGGCTCAGTCATCCTAAAATTAGGATTCATTTCTTGTCGCAAATATTCACTTGTAGCATACCATATCTCAATGGATTGTCATAATTTATATATATATATATATATATATATATATATATATTTCTAATGAAAACCAAATTGAAATAGTTTGGTTCATTATTATTCAACTCGTTCGATTTTTGTTTATATACTACTACAAAAATGCAAAACAATAACCTATATATTATGACGATTTTTCTTAAAACTGTCATGAAAAATATTTTATAACAGTTTATTATATGAATTGTCATAATATCTAACATTTACAATGATGGTTGTTTTATATAACTGTCATTAAATGTTAAGTTAAAAGATAGTCCTACTTTTAATAAAAAGGGTAATTCGAAGTATAATATTTACAATGACGGTTCTTTTATATAACTGTCATTAAATGTCATATTAAAACATGTAATGATGGTTTTGCATAAAAACGGTCATTGTAAATTACGATTCTTTTATATAACAGTCATTAAATGTCAAGTTAAAATGTAGTCTTAGTTTTAATCATGGCTATGTATAAAAACGATCATTGAAGGTATAACATTTACAATGATGGTTGCATTATACAGCGATCATTAAATATTTGGCTATATGTGCACTTACTTTTAATGATGATTCTGTATAAAAAGGGTCATTCAAAGTATGATATTTACAATGACAGATTTATTATATAACAGTCATTAAATGTTAAACTCACCTTTATTGAAAGTTTAACATTTACAATGATGGTTATATTATAATAACGATCATTATGTATAATTATTATTCTAAAATAATTTTTATTGTTATTATTATTTAATATTTAAATGACGATTCTTAGAAACAGTCATCTTAATAAATTGAAAAAAAATAATTGTTTAAAGAAAAAGACTTTGACACTTAAACAAATTTGGTGGCTTCTATCTATCTTATACCTTACTTGCTCGGAGGGGTATTCGTAATCAAATCTAATCCGTGTAATCAGTCTAATCTATAAAAATTAAATCTCGAAATTGATGGATTGAATTGAATTAAATTTTTAAAAAAGTTCACAGTCGATGGATTAAATATAGATTTACTTCTGTAAATCCACAAAAATCCAATATTCCATAAAAAAATTATTTAATTAAAAATAAAACTTATAAATATCGTATTACTACTTATTGATAAGTAAATAAGTTAAATGTAGTTATTTTAAGAATATATTATATCATATTCAATAATAATAAAAAATAAAAATAACAATAATTAAATAAACATTCCTAAAATAGTTAATTTTCATGTATTACTTTGAAAAAAAATTTAAGAAAAAGCCTATAAAACGAATAAAAAGAACGTGCAAATCCCTAACCACTCACTCCTTTTCTTCAATCTTCACTGAGAAATCTGTTTTTACATATTAAATTTTTGGACAAAATCTATTTTTGCATATAAAACTTTTTTATTTAAATAAATCATATTTATAAGTAAAATTTTATATTAAAAAACAAAATGAAAAGAGTTTTTGCATTTAAAAAATAACAAATTGAAAAATATGAATACCCCACTTATGGCCAAATCTCCCTCCTTCCCCCCCACACCACAAAACCCTAACCTCTCCTCTCATCTGTCATCACAAAATTTTCACAACTCTTTGATTTAGGGATAATAATGGTATCTGCAAACCCACTTAAACCCATGCACTGTATATAGTTTTGCAAGTTGCGGGAGGGTTTGGTATTACAAATCCAAACCTGCTCTAGGTTGCAGGTTGATTTGGTGCTTACAAAATATCCAATGGATAATCGCATTAATATCCACCAAATTCGTAATATTTTATTCAAATATTCTTTAAAGTTTTAATTTAAAAACTTTTAAACCTAATTACCAAAAAGCATAAGGTATTATTTTCACTACCAATGTTTCACTACCAATGCATGTGCCGTAGCTAGCACCTTTACGCTATGTTTAGGAGTTTGGACAAATTATGGGATTTGATTAAATTTTAGAATTAACAAAATAATCTAATTCAAAATATATTTAATTATCATGAACTATTAGAGTATACTAAAATATAGAATATTAAATATTAAAGACAATAATTATCAAAAAAAATTAAAAATATTTATATTATTTAAATAATTATTTAGCTATATTAAATTAAATTAATATAGCATGTTCGATATTATATCAAACAAAAGTTAAGATTATATATAATCTAATCTAATCTAATCTAATCTAATTCAATTTAATCATAAAAATTAATTTAATTCAATCTTGTCTTCCAAAAGTGTCTTTAAAGTGAAAGTGGAAAGTATTTTATAACTACATGCTACTATTAACCTATTACTTTCCTCAAATTTTTTGTATTTGATTACATTTGAAAATTACATGATTGATATACGCATATAACTAGGTTTGTTTAAAATCAACATGTATAATTTTATATTTTTAGTTAGCTTAACATATTAATTTGATATAAAGCCCACCAATTTTCGATTATTTGCCATCAAACTCGTCGACAATTACCTTTTCACATTTAAGGTCCCTTTCTCAGATTTAAATCAATTTCTCTTTGTAAATATATATTCTTGATCTGTTTTTTTATAGTAGTTAGGTGAGTATGTGAATTGAAACATGATTCTGAGACTGTACAGTCAAATGGGTTCTTGTAATTAAGTTTTTAGTGATGAAATCAGAAAATTGTTGTGTTTTGAGCTTTAACGATTGATTTGTGTAGTGGGGTTTTGTACTTCAAGTCTTGCCCATCCAGATAGGCTATAGCCCCTTGAATCTAAATGGTTATGATGCTAATTTTTTTTATTTAATATCAATGTATATTTTAATCTAACTGCTTTTGTTTGTGCAATGCCAAAAATACATGATGCACCCTCATCTTATAGTGAATCCGTTTTCCTGCAATTGCCTAATTGGAAAATAGTATGGTATATGATAATCATTTAATTTTTCTTCCAATTTATTTTTCTTCTAATTTTTTTCTTCTTTTTTTGCGTGCTTCTTTACCCGTCCACAGTTCTGCCTCAAGAAAAGAGTAAGCACATGGCACACACTTTGCTAATCTCTTTTAAAATGTTTTCTTCACTGCTTTGACAACAATATTCATTAGTAAGAACTCTTGATTTCCTTTCAATGTATTTTAATCGATTACTTTACGGTGCTAAATGTTATGTATTTTTCTTATTTAATTGAATTCAGGAACTCCATTCTAGAAGTTGGTTTTAAAGCAATTTGATGATTTGCTTGTGAAGATTTTAATTATTGTTGCTGTCATTTCTTTATTTTTGGCTCAAATTAATGGAGAGACTGGCTTAGCAGCGTTTCTTGAGTCTTCTGTAAGATATTTGGCTGCTTCATTATGCTTTTTTTCCTTGTAGTATACAGAAATAAGTATTTTTTTTAATAAAATAATAAGTAATATAAAAATGAATGTTATATACTTCAATTTTATTTGTTTACAAGTGTTTTAACATGCGAAGAATTGCTGATATTTGCTCTTGGCTTTTCATGCTATTCCTTTTTGCTGCTTACTTGGGTTACACTTACAACAACATGCCCTCTACAAATAAAAGAATACTAATAGTTTAGTTCTTGGATTCATTTCATCATCTCACCCAATAAATCATTAAGATTCATTTCCAATAAAATCTTCTTTATTCATGGGCTCCATCGTTCTCATTGCTTCTCGATTAATGGTTAGGTCTGAATTCTCGAATGGAGTCTTTAATTAAATTCTTTCCTAAATCAATTTTCTAAGTTTTTAATGGCTTGGGGCTCGACCCTTTTTTTTCTATGAGCGGATTCATATAGTTAGGTATGAATACAATTAAGGTTTATGATTGTGTTTAACTTGGATATTAAGGTTTAATTTTGAAAAAGTATCTCAGCGTTGAAATTGGAAAACTTTTGATTAATTTCTCTTCCTTTATTGGTGCTTAATTGCTTTTATTTTCCATGGTTAATTTTTGTTGTGTGATGAATTTGATATATTTATACTACATGGGAAGCTGGAAAAGGGTGCATTCATGATACTCTAATTTCTCGGATCAAGGCTGTGACGAAAAACAAGTAGGCCAGGCTTGAAATTGCTACTTATTATTGAATCATTTTCATCTGATGCACGATATTTTCTTCCTTCATGATACACAAAATAACAATCTGATATGATTGGATATGTGTGGGTGTTTGTTAGGACATTTGGCATTCCTGTTCCTGTTTGTGTTCCTGACTGGCATAGACGTGACTAATATATGAATTTAAGTGTTACCTAAGTTCATGTCTACATGCTGGTCTCCACTCTATGTTCTGGGTTTTGAGGATATTGATGGTAGAGAAATTTTTTGCTTTCAGGAGTTAGAACCAATTTCTGTCGAGTTGAGGGTAGTTTTGATTTGAGAATTAAGACGAGATAAAATTAAGCCGGCAATGATATCCGTCATTCATTCTATATTTTTTTCCATTTTCAATTCGTTTTTTAATTTTCTTAGCACAGCTTTCTAAAATATTTATATTACATACATATTATTAAAAAAGTTACCTGCAGAAAGGAAAACCACTAGTTATAAAATAATTAATCTGTGTACTTGAGTGACGAGTCAAACTTAATTTTAGACATTTTTTAATTAAGCGAATATAATACATATAATTTGTTAATGATTATAGGGATTAATTTTGCTACACCTGCATGATTTATTGCATTCTCTCGTAACGGTTGACCAGTTGGATCTTGTGTTGGTCGCTTATATAATGAAATTAAAGTTCTTTTTTTTTGGGTAAATGGAAATATTTTATGTTGATGCAGTTTTTCCGCGTGTCTTCAAACAGTGCCTTAAAACAGTTCCTCGAACTTTCTGCTCGTGGATAGCTGCAGTGTCCGAAACCTTCGACTCGCGATTAGATCGAGCTCGAGCAGGACTGCCTTCTTCTTCCTATTCCGCTGTCTTTTCCAGAACAGTGATCTCCCAGACCTGTACTCACAGAAAATAGAGTCAGGGGTCGCCGGGCGTGTTCCGGCGAAAACCCTCCGACGCTCAAGTCAGTGATGGGGTTGTTCTTTTTTGTATCTCCTTTAGTGAAGGAGACCGGAAAGATGAAAGGGATATTATTCACCCTCCCTTTTTGAATAGATATGGCGTTTCAGAGAATCCAGATTAGAGAGAAAAATAAGAATATTCAAGAACCTGCGTATGCTTTTGTAACCCCTCTGAATCAATTTGTTCAACCCCCTCCCCTGAATCAAAATTTCCAACTCCTGTAACGTACTCCTTCGTTTCCTTTTATACTCTATTTTTCCCGCTCTTTCCATTTCCAGACTGTCCATTCCCACGTTGGTGGTGTCTGGGTCCCTCTGATAGCCGGGATTGGCGTAATATTCCCTGGGGATGCGTGGCTGTCTCCTTAATCCGGTCCACGTGGCCAGACCACCATGTCGGGCATATGCACTAGGAATGATGACTCCATGTGCCGGCCATCAGCAATAGTACCGCCACCATACCACGTGGAGCCCCGGTCAGACATTAAAAGGTGTGCCAAGATTCTGAGAAATCGAGTCGGGCTGCCTTGGGCCGGGTCTTACTTTCCATTCGTCTCATGACTGCGCAAACCAGTTGTGCTCGGGGACTTGATCTCTACGAGCAGGAAAGGAGTGCTCAGTTCTCGACCTTGACGGGCTTTGATCGGGGTGGACGACCTCGAGCAGGCAGAGGAGTGCTCGGGGCTCGAGCTTGACCGGTTTTGATCGGGGTGGACGACCTCGAGCAGACAGAGGAGTGCTCGGGGCTCGCGCGGCTCTGAATTCCTCGACCTTGCCCAGGGGAGACGCCTGGTGAGGTCGTCTTCGTGCAAGTAGTCGGGCCTTTTGCTCGAGCTAGGATGTCCTCGGGGTGTTTTATTTGAGCTGGAAGGGCCTCGAGAAGCCCTTGCCCGATATTATCCAAACATCAGTCCCCCAGTTTCTAGTCTTTTGAGTGAAACGAGATGAGACTGGAAACTCATTAATGATAGGCCGAATTCGCGGCCCTTTACGCTTCCCCACGTTTCCCAGTTGTCTCCCCCTTCAATCATTTCGCATTTAAGGCGGGACACGTGGGTTGATCCCAGCTGTGAGTTTGAAATTTGAAGGGACGTTACCTAAAAGGTGCGTGTCATGTTGCTCGTCGAGATCTCAACTGACGTCCTCTATTTGCCTTACTTTTCGTTCAAACTCAAAATTAATCAGCTCTCCGCTGCTTACTGGTCTTCTTCTTCTTGTCAAGGCGATTTCCGGCCAACCACATTTCCTTTCGTGTTCAGGTACAAGCCACTTCTTCCATTTCCTGCCACCACTGCTTTCTTCCCTCTTGAACCCAGTTAGTTTATACCACTTAGGAAAATGTCAAATCCCCAGCAGGCCGTAGGATGTCACGGGAGGATTCAGTCCTCTTCTAGTGAGGCCTGACCCTTAGTATAATCCCGTGAGGGATTCTAGTCCGAGCAGGAATTACCATGGTGAGACTCGGCAGCATCAAAGGCAAGGGCTAGTCGAAGGTCCGAGCGTGGGAATACCCTATAGATCACATGAGATGTGAGACCACCCGGTCGGTTTGGATAGACTTAGGGATACTTACAATATACTCGATAGTGTAGTTTTAAAGTGCTTAGGGCAGGGTGAGATCCCAGTAGTCCCCAAGGATACATGACCTTATACTTGGAATGTTTCAAATGAGGGTTAGGTGCCTCTCGACCTTATTTTACCGGGTTTTGTCTGGTGCTGAGTCGGCCCGAGGCAGCTGCTGTGATCTGGGTGAGCCCTCGGTAGGGAAATCGGACACCTTTACCGGTGAAGTGCAGCCGAAGGATCTTGGTTGGTATTACCTTACCTCCGATCCGAAGGGTAAAAGCCCATCACCGATCTACCAGACCTCCGGTGGCAAGCTGGAAGAGCAAATTCTTCTTCGTTGGGGAGAGTGGGGCAAGCTGCACTCGTGGCGAGGGGTCCCTCAGGTCCCATGGCACCTCTGCACTCCGGTCGTTTATACGTCTTGTGGATTTTACTTTTAGTTTTCCTGCTATGTATGCATTCTCATTACTCGCTTTGGTCGTATCTGCAGCTTCCGGGGTGCTTCTTACTCGATTGGAGGCCGACTCGAGCACGTGTGCAGACCGTTCTTACAAACGCGATCTCGTGCAGGGAACTGTTGACACCCCGAAACTTTTTGGAGTCTAATTTAGTGCCAAGTGAAGAAATGAGCACCTCAAAGAGGCCACGAGCAGAAGCGAGTGCTCCGCCTCCATCCACTCGAGCTACCTCTTCATTTCGACGGACCGAAGCGGCGGAGGAAGGTCCTCCACGTAGGAGACAGAGGACCGTTGATCCTGCTCGCCCTCGAACTGGCAATGTGCAGGAGCAACGTCAGCCTGGCCGTTCGGAGCCTTTCACGAGGGCCTACTGATGAGGAATTGACCAGTGGTTCTCGGATGAGATAGAGTCCTTCAATTCTGATGAGTTGTTCGATTGCCTTCGGTGACTCTCCTCCGAGCTTTGGCAGCTGTGACCAGGCTTAATAAGGTAGCTCAAAGTTCCCAAGAAGAACTTCAAGCAAAAGCTCAGAGCTTGGAGCAGGTTGTGAACGAGCTGAAGGAGGAGAATCAAAAGCTTCTGGACGAGAATTTAAATTTTGCAGAGAAGACAGGAGTGGCCAACTCCAAGGCCTCTAAGCTTCAAAGGGAGCTGACTGACACCAAGGATGAATTGAAGCATGCTCGAAAGGATCTGGACACTCAGAAATCTTACTACGAGCAGCTCATTGAGGGAATTTGCTCGTCTTCAAGGGCAAATTGACGCTCTGAAGGTCCAGCTCGCTACTGAGTACAACAATGGGGCAGACTCTAGTTATGACTGCCTCATGTATGCTTTTGGCAAGGCATACCCCGAGGCCGACATGTCCAAGGTTGAAGGGTATGTAGCAGAATACATGAGCAACCCTGATGCTACTCCATCCGAGCCCCAAGGTGTTGTCAGAGAGCTGGCTCCCTCATCTTCCAATACCTCTCCTGCTGAAGCTCCTGCGGATGCTGGCCGTCCTCCTCCTGCTGGTGCTGCCCTTCCTCCTGCTGCTGCTGAGGACGTTCCTCTTGCTGAATAACTTGGACACTTTTTTATTTTTTTACATATGTAATTATTTAGTGAAATAAAAAGACTCAAAGTGTTAGACTTTCTATTCTCCTTTATGCCCAAGTGTAATGCTGTTTGACCTATGCATGGTAGAGCTTCGCTTTGAATTGGACTAAAAGCCTTATGTTTATTTTACAAGTTCATTTAACTTACTCGAGCCTACATTTGGCTCTTGCTTGATACCGTCCCGCCTAGAGCTTAGGCTTAGGGTCTTTTGGCCTTAGCATTATTCATTAACCTCTTTCACTTGTGATGAGCTTTTCCAGGCACTCCCCAGCCTAGGACTTAGGCTTTTGGATTTTTGGCCAAGGAGTTCTTCTTGAACTCCTACTCCTTCTCGGGCCTGCAATTGACCCATGCCTCTTCTCGTGAAACTCCTGCTTGGGCTCAATTGACCCAGCTTGGCATCGTCCACGGGACTTCGGCGGAGCTCTTCGATCTTCGCTCGGGCCTTTAATTGACCCACGCTTCTCGTGAAACTCCGCTCGGGCTGCATTGACCAAGCTTGGCACGTCCGCTCGGACTTCTAGCCAGAGCTCTTCGATCTTCGCTCGGGCCTTTAATTGACCCGAGCTTCTCCGTGAAACTCCTGCCGGGCTGCATTGACCAGCTTGCACCGTCCTGGGACTTCGGCCAAGAGCTCTTGATCTTCGCTCGAGCCTTTAATTGACCAAGCTTCTCCATGAAACTCTGCTCGGGCTGCATTGACCCGAGCTTGGCAGTCCGCTAGGACTTCGGCCAGGAGCTCTTCGATCTTCGCTCGGGCCTTTTAATTGACTCAAGCTTCTCGTGAAACTCCTGCTCGGGCCTGTAATTGACCTAAGCTTGGCACCGTCCCTCTGGGACTTCTGGCCAAGGAGCTCTTCTTGCTTCTGGTCTTCATTTTGAACTTGCATTATGAATGTTTTTCTTATTCTCATATACATTTACACTTTTATACATCCCATTTTGGGTAGGAATTTTCCATTAACACTTCACAATACAAGGAGACTTACTGGAAATATTTCATCAGGAGTCGTGCGTTCCACGGCCTCATGACCTCTCGTCCGTCTGGATGAGCTAGCCGGTATGCTCCTGGTCCTGCTAATTGAGTGACTCGATAAGGACCTTCCCAGTTTGGCCCTAGTACACCTCGCTTGGGTCCTTTGTGCTCTGGTTGACTTTTCTAAGCACCCAATCACCCACCTGGAACCGAGCGAACGTGTACATTTTGGTTGTAATAACGAGCCACTCTCTGTTGATACTCGGAGATCTTAGCAGCTACCCTTTCCCTCTTCTCTTCCAGCAAGTCCAGACCTGCGCACATCTGCTCGTTGTTTTGCTCCTCGTTGAAGTGCTCTGTCCGGTGTGTCCCCATTCCTATCTCGGCGAGGAACCATCTGCCCGTGTCCAACGCCAAGGAGAATGGGGTCTCTCCGATGGCGGTTTTATGTGTGGTTACGTAAGCCCACAAGACCCCAGGCAGCTCGTCCACCCAGGCTCCTTTTGGCTCTCCGAGTCTTGTCTTCAGGAGGCGTTTTATAGTTTTATTCGCGGCCTCTACTTGCCCATTGTCCTGCGGTGTGAGGAGAGCAAAACTTGACTCTATTCCTAGATTCGGCGAAGTCTCCGAACTTGCCGTTATCAAGCGCCTCCCATTATCGGTGACTAACGTGAGGAATCCCATATCACGTAAATCACATTTTTCCAAATGAAGTCGGTGGTTTTACCTTACGTGATCTTGCTCGAGGCTCCCACTTCGACCCATTTGGTGAAATAATCAATCGCCACTATGGCATGGGTGGCGGATGCTTTCCCCTTCGGCAATGGCCTGATCAAATCAATTCCCCATTGAGCAAACGGCCATGGCGAACTCATCACCGTAAGGTTCTCCGGGGGCTGAGTTAGGTAGTTGGCAAAGCTCTGGCAACTCTTGCGACTTCTTGTCTTCTCACGAGCATCTTGATGCATGCGAGGCCAAAAATATCCTTGCCTCGAGGCCTTGAAAGCCAAGGACCTCATGCTGGAATGATTTCCACGATTCCTCGTGTATCTCTCGGAGGACATAATCGGCCTCCTCTCGGTCTAAACACCGCAGCGAGGGAGAGTGTACCCCGTCCATATAAGACCCCATCGATGAGAGTGTACACGGCTGCTTTGCACCTCGACTTCCTTGCACGCTTCTTATCGGCCAGACTTGTCCCTTCCGCGAGGTAAGAAATGATCGGCTCCATCCGGTGTTGCTAGTCGATAGGCTCGTCACCTCGTCCTCCCGCTCGATGCTCGAGCGGTCTTCATTCGAATGGATAGACTTTGGAAACTTGGGGTCCGATCATGGTGCCATGCGAGCTATCATATCTGCTCAAAAATTCTTCCCGCTGGAATCTGCTCCACCTCGGCATTTCGGAAATTCCCATTAGCTTTCTTACCTTACGAAGGTAGGCGTCCATCTTCTCCCCTTTGCACGAAGCTCTCGTCGAGGTGATTTGTTACCAGCTGCGATTCATTCGAATCTTTACCTCTTACGCTTTTACTCTCGAGGCAAGCTTGATCCTGCTATTACAACTCGTACTCGGCACGATTATTGGTGACTTGAACTACAACTCAAGCGTATTGCATCTACGCCCTACGGACTTTGGAGCACAACTCCGCTCCTGCTCCCGCTCCCGACTTCGCGGGATCCATCTCTTGTGACTATCCGGTGTTGGTCGAGGCACGGGAGCTCGGTGTGGGCTCGTTATCCGTCTCCTCGTCCCTCGCAGTGCACTCGACTACTGAAGTCGGCTAAAGGCCGTGCTTTTATGGTTGTTCGGGTGGTAATTAATGTCGAACTCGCTCGACTCCATCGACCATTTTACCGATCTTCCGGAGGTTTCGAGCTTGCCTGAGTTTGCCTAAGTGGTTGGTTTGTTAGAACCACCGCTGAATGTGCTGAAAATAAGGCCTCGACTTTCGGGCAGTTGTGACCGGGGCGGTGCCCACTCTCCATAGGTGGATCTCGGGTCTGCTTTTACAACAGCTCTGCTCGTGTAATAAGCGAGTACTATACCCCGATTCCTCCCTTACAGAACTAAGCTCGTTGCCCATTGGGACACGACCAACTATAAAGCAGTACCTCTCGCTTCGAGGTGTTGAAATGTGAAGCTTTTAAAAATACTCTTTCGATTGCTTTGGGCACGCCTCGCATTCGAGCGTCCACTTTGTCTTCCTTCCTTCTTCATTTCACGGAAGAAGACTCGGCATTTATCCAGTGGCTTGAGATACTGAATCTATTGAGGGGCCTCGGTTCTGGGTCGGACTACATGTATCTCTTTGAGGTCTGCGTGGGACCTCATTTCCACCACTGCTCTTATCTTCTCAGAATTAGCCTCGATCCCCATGACTCACCATGAAGCCTAAGAATTTTCCAGAGCCCACTCCAAAAGCACATTTCTCTGGGTTGAGCTTCATTCGGTACTTTCTTAAGAGTGCGAATGTCTCCTCTAGATGCCTTACATGCTCCTCCGCGTCTTTAGACTTAGTGATCATGTCATCTACATTTACCTCCAGTAGTCAGGCCGATCAATGGCTTGAAGACCTTGTTTACTAGCCTCGATCGTCGCCCCTGCATTCTTTAGGTAGAAGGCATGACCTTATAGTGATCTGAGTCCTTGATTGGTGATGAAGGTTGTACACTCCTCGTCTGGTCGATGCATGGGAATTTGATTATATCCTGAGAATGCATCCATGAAACTAAGCAGCCGTGCCCTGCCGTAAAGTCCACTAGTTGGTCTATCTTCGGTAGTGGAAAGCTATCTTTTGGGCAGGCCTTGTTCACGTCTGTGAAGTCAACACACATTCTCCATTTCCAGCTTGCTTTCTTCACGACACGCATTCGAAATCCATTCGGGTAGGATACCTCCGTATGAATCCTGCTTTAGCGACTTTTCAACCTCGCGATTGATGGCTCGTATCTCTCTGGTTGGCGCATCTCCTCTTACGCCTCAGCTTAGCAGCATCTCCGTCTTGCCGGCTGTGACACGCCACTTCTGGGTCCATCCCAGGCATATCCTCGTGCGTCCACGCGAACACATCTGAGTGTGCTCACAGACATTCCACCAACTCTTCCTTCAATGGCTCCCTACGGCTCGAGCCGATTCGGACATTCTTCTCGGGGTCTCCTGCTCTCACCTCGATCTCCTCCAATCTCTCAGCCAGCTCTTGCCTTCCGTTCTTCGAGTCCCCCCTCGTGTCCAGCAAGGTTATCTGCATAGTTTCTTTGGCGGCTACAGCGTAGCAGCTCCTCGCCACCCTTTGGCTGCCTTTTACGACTCCTACGGCCCCATTGACTCGATACTTTAAGGCCAAGTAATGGGTGGATAGCGCATGCTGGCTGATCCTCGTAAATGGCCTCCCTAGAATTGCCTGGTATGAGCTGTTTTCATCTACTACTACGAAATCCAGCATCATGTTCTTCTCGAAAGGCCTCGAGCTCATGGTTACTACCAACTTGATGATTCCCAGAGGTATTAGCTTTCCTCCCCCGAATCCTTTCAAGGAAGTGCTCGTCTGCTCGAGGCTCGCGCCTGTTATTCCTAAATCCTCGAGTGTGGATTTGAAGAGAATATCCACCGAGCTCCACGAGTCGACCGATGATTCGATCGACTTCCTTGTTCGCTACATTGGCCTTCACCACGAGGCATCCTCGTGGAGTCTGACACCCCTCCTCGTCCTCATCCGTCCACATAATTGGCACTGCAGAACCTTGGCCTTGGCGGCGAGGCGATGAACAAGACTTCTCGGCAGTGGCATGTCGTAGTAATTTTTCGGCCTTATTGAGCTTCGCCATCGTTGGCCTCCGAAATTACTCGTGGACGATGGCTCAGTGTCTATTTCGTAAGCCGGTCACCTTCCTTAGGTCGCTGCTCGACCACCGGGTGCCCTCCTTCAAAAATTCATCCAGTCTGGATTCTAACTAGATCCTCCACTGGTTTTCAAATCACGACAGCTGTGATGTGGTGTGGCCATGGTCTCCATGGAAGCGGTGAAGCTGTCCCTGATACGCTTGCTAGTTGGTTTGGTCATCGGCGTCGGAGGGCTCGGTAGCCCTCGCTCCTCGACCACTGAAGTATCTCTTGGGAGATACCTTGACCTCGATATCTTGTTCATAGCAGGGCTTTGTTCCACCACTTGTATCGCCCTATCCCTTGGGAAACTTCTCGGTGCGAGTGGTAATGAACGATCAGTCCTGTTGTGGCTCACCTCAGGTCTGCTCGGTGGCTGGTTGCTGGATTTGGGGCCATCATGGCGCTTTGTACTCTCTGTGATCCGGCCGGAGACTGCGAGGTGGCGGGGGACCATCCGTGGTGGGGAGCTCTCGGTAGGGGTTGTGCGAGGCGGCCGGTCTCTTGCTGCCTTTGGAGCTTGTGCCCCTCGGGCAAGGCCCTCCTTTTTCCTTCCTCCTTGCCCCATTAACCTGCTCACTCCTCAGTTTGGCAGTTTTTTCTTCTTCGATTACCATATCCGACTTTACACCGCTCATACGGATCAGAATATGAGCGGATCGAAGGACTCGCAGATTATACCATGGTCTCCCCATCCGGATGTCATCCTTTAATCCTCTCGAGGCTTGGGGATGGTTGAGCGCACCGAGATCTAGGACCAGATCTATGGTATCTTCGATAAACTCCGAGAGGATTCCCTCTTCTACGCCTCACTCGACGACTCCATCATGTCATCCTCGGGGTTCTGCGCCCGGAATTGCTCTGCGAACTCCACTGCACATCTGCTCAAGCTCGAGATGCTTCCCGGTGGGAGTCTACGTTACCATTCCTCGCTCTTCCTTCGGGGTGAGTGGGAAGGCTCAGCACCTCCGAGTGGCTGACAATCCTTGCACCCCCTCATGTCGTTGAACCGCTCTATGTGCACTAATGGATCACTTTTCACGAGAACTTCAGATGCGGGAGCGGAAGTCACGTGGGATCGTGACACTCGTGATCTCCGTCGAGTGGAGATTCGTTATCCGGCGTTATTCGCCGACTTGGGCTCTTTCCGGTTCCCGAGGTCTTCCACGACTTGTGCCAACTGCGCCTCTCCCTCCAACTCTTCCGCGCGAGGTCGGGTCGTGTCCTGTAAGTCTTGACGGGATCCCTTTCCTCCATGTTTGTTTCTTCCTCACAGTGACATTTGGTACCCTAGGTCTTTGGGTTTCATCTCCACATTTTCCGAACATGAGCATTCCCTCGGCTAGATTCAGGGACATCATTACATGCTTTTCTCTGCCCTTCCCTGAGTTCTTGCAATAGGGAAGTCAAAGTCTCCATCTGTTTCTCCATCAGATCCATTCTCTCCGGATTTCCCTATTACAGGCCTCATTGGCCACTCTCTCAAAGTTCTCGATTCTTCGGACTTACTCCTCTTCTGCTTGTTTCCCTCATCGTTGCGTTGTGTGTTTTGAATGTATTAAGAAATCGGGCTTTTGTGCGATCCCGAGCAGCGCAAAAGAAGTTGATGCGATTTTCCGCGTGTCTTCAAGCGAGTGCCTTAAAGCAGTTCCTCGAACTTTACGCTCGTGGATAGCTATGAGTGTCCAAAACCTTCGACTCGCGATTAGATCGAGCTCGAGCGGGATCGCCTTCTTCTTCCTATTCCACTGTCTTTTCCGAGCGGTGATCTCCCGGACACTGTACTCACGAAAATGAGTCGGTGGTCGCGGGCGTGTTCGGCGAAAACCCTCCGACGCTCAAGTCGATGATGGGGTTGTTCTTTTTGTATCTCCTTTAGTGAAGGAGGCCGGAAAGATGAAAGGGATATTATTCACCCTCCCTTTTGAATAGATATGGCGTTTCGGAGAATCCAGTTAGAGAAAAATAAGAATATTCAAGAACACTGCGTATGCTTTTGTAACCCTACGAATCGATTTGTTCAACCCTCCCACGAATCAAAATTTCCAACCCCATAACGTACTCCTTCGTTTCCTTTTATACTCCATTTTCCCGCTCTTTCCATTTCAGATTGTCCATTCCACGTTGGTGGTGTCTGGGTCCCTCTGATAGCCGAGATTGGCGTAATATTCCCTGGGGATGCGTGGCTGTCTCCTTAATCCGGTCCACGTGGCCAGATCACCATGTCGAGCATATGCGCTAGGAATGATGACTCCATGTGCCGGCCATCGGCAATAGTACCGCCACCATACCACGTGGAGCCCGGTCGACCATTAAAGGTGTGCCAAGATTACGAGAATCGAGTCGGTCGCACTGGGCGGGTCTTACTTTCCATTCGTCTCATGACTGCGCAAACCAGTTGTGCTCGGGGACTTAATCTCTGCGAGCAGGAAAGGAGTGCTCGGTTCTCGACCTTGACGGGCTTTGACTGGGGCGGACGACCTCGAGCAGGCAGAGGAGTGCTCGAGGCTCGAGCTTGACCGGTTTTGATCGGGGTGGGCGACCTCGGCGAGCGGAGGAGTGCTCGGGGCTCAGCGGCTCACGATTCCTCGACCTTGCCCAGGGGAGACGCCTGGTGAGGTCGTCTTCGTGCAAGTAGTCGGGCCTTCTGCTCGAGCTAGGATATCCTCGGAGTGTTTTATTCAAGCTGGAAGGGCCTCGAGAAGCCCTTGCCCGATATTACCTAAACATTTTAATTAATTAAGTTTCTAGGTGTTGTTTATGCTACTGTTTATCAGAAACGCATAACCTCACAGTGTCTAGGTGCTGCTTAGTTGTTGTTATGCAGTAAAAACAGCACCTGGAACTGCTATTATGCAGTAAAATACCTTCAGGTGCTGGTTTATTCCTGTTTAGGCAGAATAACAACACCTGGACACTTTTAGGTGTGGTTTAGCTGCTGTTTATGTAGAAAAACCGCACCTGGAAGTTTCCTTAAGATATATTTAAAGATTTGTTAATATTTTTTCTGAGAGCAAAATACAATTATATTTTAGTTTTGAATTGATATACAGGCGGTGAAGATCAAGAATTTTTAACTAAGCATTGAAGGCAAATTGAATATATAGTACTTGATTTATTTTTTCTTTTTCTAATTTTTTATCATTAGAAGATATACAAACATGACATGAACATACTTATCATTTTGTATATATTTTTAAATAATCAAATATTCATATATGTTAAAGCTTTTTATGTAAAGTTATCTTTTGTATATGTCTTTGAGTGAAATTAATAGGAAATTGCAACTGTAAATAAATATAAATATAATAGGAACCAAAGGCTGTTCTTAAATTGTAAATAATATATATATATATATATTAATCAAGAACGAAAAGATGACAATTATTATGTAAAAACCCTCATAAAATATATACATTTAATTATGGTTATAACTAAAAACTGTCATAAAAACGTACATCTAATAATAGTTATAAATCAAGAATGTCATAAAAATATATATTTAATGACGGTTATAAATAAAACAATCATAAAAAATTAATGGTATTTCTTATTTAGCTATAAATGCAATCTGGTATATATAATATTTGGCAATTGCTAAATTACATAAGAAATAACTTACAACTTGTCAAATCCAATGGATGATATTGAATATATGAAAAAGTAGTAACTAGTTAGATTAGTTGAATTTATGAGTCGTAAGTTATGCAAACAGTAATACAGGGAGACCCATGGTATTTTTGGGTTGTTTTTATTAGTGGAATTGCTAGACTCTTATATTTAAAGGGTAATGGTCAATGGTAGTATGCAAACAGACTCCATAAATCAAAGGAAGAATGAGAGCAACTGCTCTTGTGTTATTGCTTGTGGCCTTTTCGGCTCCCCCGCCGGGGCAATCCGAAGATTGGAATTCCCGGTCTAGAAGAATTCTCTATTCTGGGCCTTCTCATGGACCTCCAAACTACGAAATCCCACCGCCGCCGCTGTTGCCTAAGGAAGAGCCAACACTGCCCTCTAAGTCCGAAAGAGTTCTCTTTTCTGGGCCGTATCGTGGGCCTCCAAAATACGAAATCCCACCGCCGCCGCTGTTGCCTAAGGAAGAGCCAGCACTGCCCTCTAAGTCCGAAAGAGTTCTCTATTCTGGGCCGTATCGTGGGCCACCAAAATTTGAAACTCCACCTCCACCTTTACCTCCATCGTTGAAGAAGAGTAGTCAAAAGAATTTGGTAAGTAGTCTAAGGGTACGTTTATGCCGGCCTGTTAATAAGAGTCAGCACACTCGGGTTGTGTATCTTTAATATGGCGCATATGCAATATTTGCTCGTATCTGTTTCATATGTTTAATATTAAAGAAGAGTTATTTTAACTTAAATTTTTTACTTGAAATTACAACCATTTGTTAAATTTTAAGCTATCTACTTTATATTATTTTCTACGTCTTGGGGTTACGTTGCTCTAAAATAATATTGTTTCTTCTTTCGGTCCATTTTAGTATTGCACTCACAATTCGTAGATTTTAGGTTCCATTTGCTAATAAAAGTTCACAGTATTTGTTGAAATACAAATTTCAATACTAAATATGAAAAAAAAAACGCAATATAACTAATTTTTTCATCAAACAATTGTGTACTAAAATATTTTAATTAACTTCAAAATAATCTACTGGTACAGAGAATTATTGAGTTGACAGCATTAATTTTTATTTTCTTCTATTGTAACTATAAATTATGATTGTTGATAAATTTGTAAGGATATTTTTTGACCAATAAATGAAGGATGTGGACAATTACAAAGGCAAAATAGGCACAATATTTTCAGTAATATAAAGATGTCATTTGGAAGTATTCACTACATTTGATGAGTTTAGAAATCATGGGTTAAGATTAGACACATCATGATATTTATGAAAAAAAATAAACTTAATATAAAATAAATATTATTGTTATATTTTAAAAAAAATATGACACATAACCCTAAAAGTATTCTCTTCTTTAAAGAAGAATGACATCTAATTCTTAATCACCTATATTTTGACTCTCCTCTCTCTCTCCCTCCCCCTCCCTCTCTCTCCCCCTCTTTTAGATCATCACTCACTTCTCTATTTTTAGAGTCATTTTTCTATTTTTCACTTTCATCATTTTCTCAATCACATTATCACTCTTTATATTTTTATCCACCACCTTCATCTTCATCAACAATTTATATATCCACTTAGCTTATATTATTCATCTTAGATAATATAAAATCTCATGTAACCTTTCATTTATATAGTGCATTCGTAAATACTTGCTTTTGCAAATGTAGATCAAAGGTCAAACCATGTAAATATTTTGTTTATTTATTTTTATTTTTATTTCACTATATTTTCAATTTGAGGTCAAAATTATATTTCACATACGAGTTTATTTGATCTATCTCAATTATGCTAAGTATTCTGCAATATCACTCAAACTATCCCTCATGCTCACCGAAGCTACCCTTGAGCTCATATCAACTCTCTAAACTAACTCATGTCAGCTCCACTAAGCTCTCCCTATTGTTTCTTATATGATCACCTCAACTCATCATGCAGATCACTTTAGGTCACCACCTAGTGTACCTGAGCTATACCATATGCCTTAAACATAAAAAAGGCAAACATATAAATTTATTTATTTATATATAATCTCCCCTCCAATGTAAATTTATTTATTTGAATCGAATTTGAGCTAGATTTAGTGAGAGCTATTCAATTGGTTCAAATAAAATCCAAGTGAAAATTTAGTGAAAACAAATTACCTAAAATTTTAAATTGAAATCAATATCCAAAGATAAAATTCTAGTAAATGCTATACTACATTTTTTTAGTATTATTATTTGGCATTTAAAATATATATGTTATTGCCAATATCTGATCGAGTCAATTAAAGGCTTAGGACCAAATCTTAACAACAACAATTATATTTTTAGTTGAACCAGCTAACTTTGATCTCCAAGAAGCAAAACAAAGCCTATGATCTTGAGCAAAAATCTTTAGCCAGTTAAATCCAAAAAAACACAAGGAGATATGTTCAATAATGTTTTTTTTTTTTTGTATTAATCCTCAATTTAGGATTCCTAAAAAAATGGTTTTAAGTTGTTATGGAAAGAAAAGAAAATCTCATTAAAATAACAATGAAACAAAAGGAAACTACTCGAGAGAGAAAGTTGTACTTACCTTAACTTGAATTTCTTAAGGATTTTTATAAAGGTTAGAATCCTCCCTCCACTGTAAAGATGGTATAAAAGGCCCGCTTGACCCAAGCTCGAGTGTTTTGAGCCAAGCTTGACCCAATTAGAGCATGTTTTATAAATATTTGGCCCAGATTCAAGCTTCACTTAAAAAGTCAGAGAAATGCTTAAAAATAAATAATATATATTATTTTAATTAAAATACACTTTATTTTTACATATATTTAACCCACTCATAATGTATATTTATAATTATAAATCATATAAGTCCACCTTTTAAAGCCTAGTCCTACAAAAAAATAAAATTTTATAAATTATAAATTTGTAAAACACAATTAAGAAAATACATAATATAAAATTCGAGCATTTTGACCCAGCACAAAAGAAAGCCCAACCAGAGTCGAGCTGAGCCTGGCTCGAAAAAAGACATGTTAGGGCTGAAATTTTGTAATCCCTACTCCAATAATTTTTTAAAGAGAGTGTTGATATTTAATTTAGTACAATTATAATATCAAGTCCCATTTTTTAAAAGGAAATAAGTGATGGTGGTTTTAACCGAGTCTTTCTCTTCATTTGACCTCATAAAATGCCTACTCATAAGTTCTTTTCTTGTGGCTCTCTTTGTTTTCATCTTATGATGAGGAGAGCACGATTAGATTTCGAGCAAATTTAATTGTGATGCTTTGGTTTTATCCCCAATCAGACTCATTGTCACATTTTCACTTGAATTTCCTAATCATGAACATTTTATCAAACTTGGGGCTTTAGTTTTTGTAGGCATCCCAATCATGCACCACCGTCCTCATTCTAAATTCATTTATCATAATTTTTAAGTTATTTAGAATCCATTTGAGATTGAGGTGTTGTGTCTTTTAAGTTACAGTTGTTGTAGAAAAAACTATAACTAAAAATAAAAATTAATAATATGTAATAAATATAATTTTTAAATAATAATTTTGATAAAATTATTAAATATATAATAAATTTTTCATTATACAAGCGAAAAATTATATCAATATTCTTTCTAAATTACAATATCTAGTACTTATTAAACACTTTAAATATACAGCTGCTGACCCTTAATATGTTATGATTTTAAGTGGGTCTCAAAGCTATTCTATTAATGGTCTTTGAAAATTTAAGAAACCGTAACTTTTTTCTTTAAGTTTGTAGAATTTCAAAGATTTGTACCTTTAAGTTTCCAAATTATAGAAATTTTTTTGGTATTTTAAAGAAATATATATGTGTCTCTGTGCATGTTGTGTCTATATAGTGTGTCTGTGTGTGTATATAGTGTGTCTATGTGTATATAGTCATTCTTTAGTGCAAGTATCTTTCTTTTTTTAATGCAGACACACGTTTTTAAGTTATGTAGTTTAAGAGAGTTATATTTTTAATGCTATTAAATCACGTGCTTTATAATTCATTGAAAAGATAAACTTATTAAAGCCTATGGCTTAAGCAAGTTTGTATTAAACAAAAAAGAAAGAGAGTGCCCCACTTGAGATTTTTTTTTCATCAAAACACGTTAGTAAACCATATTTTAATAGAGTCGGTATAGACAGGTCATTAAAGCATATGACTTAATTATGAATCTGCATGAAAAAAAAAATAATGAAAGCTCTTACAACTGAGAATTTCTGTATATATTCTTTTCGTCATTAGTTAAAAAGTACTTATTTAAATCGTCATATTCTTTTTTGCCAATAACCATTTGGGTGAGTTAGTCGATAGCTCTTTTTCATAACTCTAAAATGGAAGGTTCGAGTCTCTTATGGTGAATGTAGGATGATTTATTATTATACTAACCTTCAGTGGACTTCAGTTGTATTAGACTTTGATATGTTGGATTGTTTGTACATTTAATTGGGAAATGAGCTTTTATTGGACTTTATTTCAATTATATATACATATATAAAAGAGTCATATTCCTTTTCATTAGCTAATTAAGCTGTGAAGCGTATATATAACATAGTGAAATAAATTATATCTTTATCTAACACATTCCATGTAATTACCGTTATTTTCCATGTTGAAAATATAACTTCTAGATATAATTTGACATACTTAGAAAGCAAGAAAATGATTGCCAATTATTCTAGCTTTAAAGAATATGAATAGCGTACAATCTTCACAAAATAAGTAAATCTACTAGTATCAAAATTTGATTTGTTACTCATTTAGCTCAATATTTAGATATTGATTATTTAATTCCTTATAATGAATAACCTAATTCTAGTAACCAAATTCTACCATATTAAGAGCATTGTTAGCATTACAAAAACCTACACAAACCAATTAAGAAGAGCATGAATAAACATAATCACAATGAGAGATCAAAAAGCTTTGTTGATTGTATTTACGCTTGCACTGTCTTCAGGCTTTGGCTTTTGCCAAGCTGATGCCAGAAAATTTCAGATGAATTTCGGAATGATCCCGGAGGACACACTTGTTCATCATCATTTGCCTCCCGACGGCCAAATAAAGAAACCTCCGAGACCTGGTGGTTCGCATGGCAGCCCTGGAGTTTTATATCCCGATCCATCGCCTCCAGGCCTTTCCTCTTCGTTTTCCGCTAGAGATTTAAATTCTGATCAGAAGCAACATGTGTAAGCCTCAAAGATCTCATGTTTCAATTGGGGCTTTTCATAATATTGAAGTTTATCTCCGCAATAAAAATAATGTAGTGATCATTAATGCCTTCCGTTTGCGTGTAATAGTTTTGATTGTGATACATGATCACATGCATGTACACAAAACGATGTATAAAATTATGTGTCAATATATATATATATACTAGATTCGTATAGGAAGGGAACCTTATGTAATAATTTTATTGTTTTCAGCTAATCACAATCTGATGGCGCACGAAGTAAAAATGCAAAATCCAAATAACACCAAAAAATAGGGCTAGTGTGATTGCTTTTAGGATGATCATATATAAATGCATGTATTTTTGTCATAGTTTGTCGAATTTCCTTGTTGTAAAATTATTATATATATTCTCAATGGTGTTTCACATAATGATTTTCAAGTAGTTTTATTTAGGGTTGGCAATTTATGGGCTTGGGCCGGGCTTTTGTAAGCCCAGACCCAAGCCCATGTATCAAACAATAAGCCTAAGCCCTGAAAAAGCCCGTTCATATTGAGCGGGCTTGGCTTGGGCCGGGCCCGAGCGGGCTCGAACGGGCCCGGGCCGAGCTTGGGCTTTTATTAATTTTTTAAAAATAAGTTTTAATAATACTATAAACTAAAAAAAAACTTAAATTATACACGATTACATAATATTAACAGTCCAACAAAATAACTCACAAATACTAATATCGAAAATAAACTAATCCAATAATAAATTTTTATTCAATAATTTATATAAACCATTAAATAATATTAAATATAAAAATTTATCGATTGATTCATCATAATATTATTTTATATTATTTATTAAATTCAACAATTAATAGTATAATTTAAAAATAATTAAATTATTTAAAGAATTATTTTTAATTTATTAAATTAAATTTAATGTAATCCTATTCAATATTACACCAAATAAAAGATAATATTATATATAATTCAATATAATTTAATTGGACTTAATTTTTAAAATTAAACACGCACACACACACACACACACACACACACACACACACACACACACATATATATATATATATATATTTATTTATTTATTTATTTATTTATATTTTTTTAATTTATAAATTAAAGCCCGGGCTTTTTATAAAAGCCCTTATCCGGGCCCGTTCGTAGCGGGCCTTGGATTTCTTAGGCCCATGTCCAAAGATTTAATACGCGGGCCGGGCTTAAAGCCCGCGTATTCGGGCCGGGCCGGCCCGGGCTTTTTTGCCCACCCTAGTTTTATTTAGTTGGCTGCCCCAGTTTGAGTCTGATAAAGGTAGATAATTAAAAAAATTGATTTGGAATTTACCCACTTCTTTCCATTTATTTAGTATATATGTGAGAAATTATTAGTCATCCATCCAAAAATTATCCTATTAAAAAAATACTAGAAAATTTTGAATTTTTTCGATTTCTATACATTATTTACAATGTATATCAATTATCCACCAAAAATAAAGATTTATTGGTACAAAATAATTACCACTATTGATGATGAATATAAATCTTGATAAAGATTTCTATCATCTAAATCTGATTAGAAATTTGAATCTATAATGCTTTTTATCTTCAACTCACCCTCTCCATATATTAAGAAAAAAATTATTAGTCATTCTAAAGTACTTAAAGATGTTATGAACTCATCCAAATTACTTTGGTATCTGCTAGTGACACTCACCGCATGAACTATATCTAGTCTAGTACATAGCATAGTATATATAAGACTTCTTATAGCAAAAGCATATGGAATCCTATTCATTCACTCTCTCTCATCATAAGTTTTAAGATTCATGCTCTTAGAGAGATGTCCATATTTGAAGGGTATAAAACCCCTTTTGAAATTCTACATATTCTTGACATAGAGCTATCAATCTTATGGATTTATCTCTATAAATCCTAATTCCCAGGATATACATTGCATCTCCTAGGTCTATCATGGAGAAATTTTGAGAAAGCCAAATTTTGATTAAAAAAAATCATTTGTCTAATGTCATTTCCTATAAGCAGTACGTCATCTACATATAGCACAAGGAAAGTTATTGCACTCCTACTAATATTTTTGTAAACACATAGTTCATTCTCATTCTTGATAAAAAACAAAATATTCTAGCTCTTAGAGGCTTGTTTTAGTCCATTAATGGATCTTCTTAGCTTGCATACTTTATGAGGAGCTGTATTGGATTCAAAAACACAAGGTTGTATTATATAGATATCGTCCTCAATGTAGCCATTAAGAAATGTAGTTTTGAGATCTATTTGTCAAATTTTAAAGTCATAATGTGCTGCTATAACCAATAAGATTCTGATGGACTTCAGCATGGCTACCAATAAAAAAGTTTCCTTATAATCGATACCTTCTATTTGACGATAACATTTGGCTACCAACCTTGCTTTATAGGTCTCTACCTTTCTATTTAAGCCTATCTTCCTTTTGAAGATCCACTTGGATCTGATAGGTACAAAACCCTAAGGTGGATCCACTAAAGTCCAAACTTGGTTGATTCTTATAGAGTCCATATTTGAATCCATGTCAAGGGCATTACATAGAGTCAATATCTGATATTGCCTCTTTGTAACTAGTAGGATCATCTTTATGATCTGTATCACCTAATAAAAATGTCACTCATCTAATGAAGTAAATTATTTCTTTTAAGTGGGTGAATTATCCTACTAGATCTACAGAGCTATTGTGTCCCTTGTATTTATACTTCAACAGGCTCTTCATTGGATTTATCCTAATTGGAATTCTCTATAAATTATAATTTTCTTCCTTGTACATCTTTTTGAATAAACTCTTTTTCAAGAAATGTGGGATTCCTGCTAACCACTACCATTTAGTCATATTGAATATAGAAGTAATAACTAAAGTTTCCTTTAGGTATCCAATTAAGCTCTCATTATCCTCTTTAGCTTCAAGCTTCTCACTCTTAAGTCTCTTGATAAAAGCAAGACATCCCCAAATCCTAAGATGATTTAGGCTTAATTGTTTACCATGTTATATATCATATTGTATTTTAGGTACTGACACGACTTAAAAGTATTTGATTTACTCCCAAATACAAGAGTGTATAGTTATAATATAACTATTGAGTCCAGAGTTGAGCTACAGAGAATTTTAAAATCTAGTAGTCAAGTATCAAATAAAAATTAATTGTAGAAAAATGGATTAATAGTCTAAAAAGTATTAAAGTTATGAAACCCACTTTTAGTATTCAAATTATGTTCATAATATTTTATCATATTTATATTTTACATTTTATTTATTAGTTAATTATGATGCTATTTAAGTTTTAACTAACTATTTTTATGGATAAATATAAGTACATGATATGCCAAAGCTTTATTGAAGTGTCACTATAATGTCAAAATACTATATACATTCAAGGAGATCTATATCTACAAATTAATATGATATCAAAGTAACCAATAAACAAAAATATAAATAATAAACATGTAATAAATAAAATAAACTTTAATCTCATATTGGCAAGAAAAATACTCATTTTATTTGACAAACTTCTTAAATATATTACAAGAAAATTGAAAACCAAAGAAGAAAATTTCAGAGCTTTCTTTCTCTTCTGCTCTGCCTAAAAGCTCTCATACTCCTTCTGCCCTGCACTCCTCATTTTATAGAGTCTGCTTACAATTACTTTATTATATTATTTTAATATTATATATATATATATATATATTAATGCCAAGGTGGCTGGCAGCGTTGACCTTTGCGTTTATTATTATTATTATTATAAATTAGCTGCATTTCGTTTGTCTCCTGTTTTCAACTTTGATTTCTTCTCATTCTCAAAATATACCTACAACAACAAAACATAATAATTAATATAATAAAATATAATTTACGTAAAACTATATCTGGGGAGCATTAAGATAAAATATGAGTTATGAGCACATTAATTAATACTATAAGTGAGAAAATTGATAATTTTAAATTTTATTAAATATACACTTTCTAGTATTAATTAAGTACAGCCTTAGAAGGTACTAAGTTTAGTACATCTGTTGCAGTAAGGAGAGCATATCCCCAAAGAGAAATTAATTAGTTAGTATAATTCATCATTGATCGCATCATGTCTAACAGTGTGCAGTTTCTTCTTTTGGATACTCCATTAGATTCTAGTGTATCAGGAGGTGTCCATTGTGAAATAATATCATTTTCTTTAAGGTAAGACTAGAATTCTCCACTCAAATATTCACCACATTGACCTAATCGAATGGTTTAACAACATTCCTAATCAATTTCTCTACTTCATTTCTGTATTATTTGAACTTTTCAAAAGCTTCAGATTTATGCCTTATTAAGTATACACAACCATACCTTAAGTGATAGTCAATAAAAGTTATGAATTAGTAATGTCCACCCCTTGCCATTTTATTAAATAGTCCACACACATCAGTAAATATGAGTTCAAGTAAACCAGTGCCATTATACCTCATCTAATGAAGGGTTATATGGACATTTTTCCTTAAAGACATGATTTACAAGTTAGAAAAGGTTCTAAACAAAAAGAACTTATTAGTCCATCTTTAGCCAATCTTATGACTCTATCTTCTGCAATATAACCTAGTTTTAAATGTCACTTATACTTAGGGCTTATGTCTTCTCTTTCAAGTTTATGTATTACGTGATGATGAGGATCATAATGGTATAAGCATGTAGAATAAGGTATATTTAGGTTATCTTCAAGTTTCGGTCGGACCCATAAAAAAGTTCATGCAAAGAAATTTAAAAAAAAAAACACTTAATAAACTGATTCAAGCAACATGGAATCAATCAAATTCGTAAAGGCTAATTAAAGGAATCTCACAAGATATTTAGACCAATAAATGCACGATTCATTCTCTTAAATTTTCCAAAAATTTTATCCATGAAATTGGCTCATTATCGATGAAAGACATGTTACTATCTTTTAGATAGTGTTTTCATTTTTTAAAGAGGCAATAAATCACTTGTTTTTATTTTATTTAGTCATAAGAAGTAATAAATCAGCTATGTCCATTTTTTTTAGTCATTTAAGATTATTTCCTTTTTATTAGATTAGGATTCTGATTTATTGAGGATTATTTCCTTATTTGTTTAGATTGAGATTCTGATTTGATTTTAGATTAGGATTTATTTTTTATTTAGATTATGATTTATGACAGGAAATATCTAGAGCAATTGTAGTTAATATTTATTTTAACCTATAATAAATTTAATTTTCATACAATTTACTAGAGAATGTAATTTACTTAGTTCTTAAACAAACTCTTGGAACTTATTGGATTTTTCTTAGCGTTCAATCCTTGGTTTATCAATCAAAATATCTATAATTGATTGTGGTATCTTCATATAACAAGGTTCATGTTTTATTAAGCAACAGCAAGTATGAAGATAAAGTGCTATGTGATCTGGTACCAATACAGACTAAACACTTATTACTTGAGCGCCCTTGGCAATTCGATAGACATGTAAAGAATGATGGCTACACCAGTAAGTATTCATTTGAGATTAATCAACGCAAGATTACTCGTACTCCATTAACACTGAAACAGGTTTATGAAGACCAAGTAAGCTTACAAAGAGAGACTGAATAAAAGAAAAAGAAAAAAAAAAGCGAAAATCAAAGAGAGGCTGAGAAAAAAGAAAACAAAATTGATATCATTGAGGGAAAATCAGAGAGAAAACAAAAGAATTTTTATGCAAGAACGAGTGAGATAAAAAGAGCATTTTTTTTTCAAATTATCAATAATTGTACTTTTGTACAAATAGTCGTTTCTGAATACTAACGAACTTGATCCTACTTTACTTAGATCTATTATTATTCCAATGTAGGAGAGATTACCAATTGCTTATTTTAGTGAAAAACTAAGTGGAGTAACAATAAACTACCCTCCTTACGATAATATATGCGTTAGTTCGAACATTAGAAACATGGCATTATTACCTATGGCCTAAGAAGTTTATAATTCACAATGATTATGAGTCCTTAAAACACTTTAAAGGTCAGCGCAAGCTAACCAAAAGGAATGTTGGTCGGGTAGAATTCATAGAGATGTTTCCATACTCCATTTATTAAAAGCAAGTTAAGGAAAATGTAGTTACATATATTCTTTTCTGTAGGTATGCCTTAATCTCAACACTTAATGCTAAATTGTTTGGTTTTGAACATATTAAAGAATTGTATGCTAATGATTTTGATTTTAATTTTGAATACTAAACTTGTGAAAAGTTTGGGGTTGGTAAGTACTTTAGGCATGAAGATTACTTGTTTCGAGAGAATAAGCTATATGTATTTAATTGTTCTTTAAGAGGTTTGTTAGTGAGAGAATCTCATAGAGGAGGATCGATGGAATATTTTAGAGTTATAAAGACTTTAGTTATTTTGCAAGAACACTTTTATTAACCACATATGAAACGAAATGTTAAGAAACTTTATGGTGGATGTGTCACTTGTAGGCAAGCCAAATCGAAAGTACAGCCCTATGGTTTATACACCCTGTTACCAATACCTAGTGCACCTTAAACTGATGTTTCGCTGAATTTTTTGTTAGATTGACCTAGATATAAACAAGAAAAGACTCAATTTTTGTAGTTGTGGATAGATTTTCTATGATAGCGCATTTTATTTCCTGCTATAAGACAAAAGATGCTTCCAATATTGCTAATTTATTATTTAGGTAGATTGTGAGGTTACATGGTATACCCAGAACAATTATTTCTGATAGGGATGCTAAGTTCTTGAGTTACTTCTAGATTACTTTATAAGCTAAGTTGAGGACTAAGTTGTTGTTTTCAACTATATGCTACCCCCAAACTGATGGTCAAATAGAAGTTGTAAATAGTACTTTATCTACTTTGTCGCTAATAATCATTAAAAAGAACATTAACACTTAGGAGGATTGTTTGCTACATGTTGAGTTTGTTATAATCATTCCATTATTTTTACTATTAAGTATTCATAGTTTGAAATTGTTTATGGTTTTAATCATTTAACTCCATTGGATTTAACTCTACCTACTTTTGAGCGTATTAACTTAGATGGAATGAAAAATGCTAAAATTGTTACATAGATACAAGAAATGGTGGTTCAACATCATGTAGAGAACTAAGCAATATGCTAAACAAGCCAACAAAGATCGACACAAACTAGTCTTTGACTCTACGATTGGGTATGGCTACACATGCACAAGGAACGATTTATGATACAAAGAAAATCCAAGTTGTTACCTCAAGGGGATGAACTTTTTAAGTCTTGAAATGGATCAATGACAATGCATACAGGCCAGATTTGCCTAGTGAGTACAATATAAGTGCTACTTTTAATATTTCTCATTTAAGTCTTTTTTATGCAGGTGAAGATTTGAAGATAAATCTTCTTTAAGATGAGGAAAATTATAATGATAATAAGGATAAGAATAACACAAATACGTGAAATAAAGTATATTCAGATCTCATTCAAGTTTCCATTGGACCCGTCATAAGAGCTCGTGCAAAGAAATTTAAAAAAGAACTTAGTGGGTAGATTCAAAAAACTTGGGATCAATCAAATTCGTGGAGGCCCATTGAAGAAATCTGACAAGATATTCCGATGAATAAATGTGTGATTCATGCTCTTAAATTTTCTGAACAATCATATCCATAAAATCGACGCATTATGGATGAAAGATATGTTATTATCTTTTCATATAGTGTTTCCATTTTTAAAAGAGTCAACAAATCGGTTATTTTCATTTTATTTAGTTATAAGAGATAACAAATTGGCTATTTCCATTTTATTTAGTCATTTAAGATTCTTTCTTTTTATTATATTAGGATTCTGATATATTTAGGATTCTTTCTTTATTTGTTTTCGATTGAGATTCTGATTTGATTTTATATTAGGATTTGTTTCTGATTTTAGATCAAGATTTATGGTAGAAAATATCTAGTACAATTATATCTAAGATTTCTTATAATCTATGTATGCTAAAATTAAATAAGAAAGGAATTAAGTTTTCATGCAATTTAATTGAAAGTATAATTCTTCTCTTTAGTTCTTAAACGAACTCTTTGAACTTATTGGATTTTTCGTGACATTCAATCCTTTTCTCAAAATATCTACAACTGATTGTGGCATCCTCCTATACCCAGTTTCATGCTTCTATGAGTAATAGGTCGCCATATCATTTAATTTATGGAATTATAATCGATCTTGAAGCTATATTTGATTAGCGTTTCATCAATTCTTGGCGGGGTTCATATCAGTTAGTATCATAGTAAGGTTCTAATCTTACTTTAGATTTCATTTCCTATATTGTTTATTCTAATTTATATAAAAAAATAAAAATAAACTTGTGAATAGTGTCATATAAATAATGTTTTTAGGGTTTTTCTTTTTCTTAATTTTGCATCCTTGTGGTTTATTTCCTTAAATCCGTAAATTTTACATATTCATTTAAATTTTAGTTATTCAACGTTTACAAAAAAAAAATGCGAAAACAAAAAAGCGGATAGTGAGAGTAAAAAAAAATGTTCAATTTACATTATTAGTATCTTATAGAGTCTAAAACTAATTTTTCTTAAAATTTTATAATTTTGTGCTACTAAAACATGATCATACATATTCGTTGTATTCTCGCCTTTGAAACCCAAGTCCTTGGTGTAATATTTGAGAATTACTGTTAGAATCTTGATATTGGTTTGATTAGTTTTATAAGAATCAAGAGAGAATTACTACGAATGGAAAAGGCAAGAGAGTGTGAGCGTATTATAGGCATCACGAGCAAGGCTGGCTAACGAATGTAGTTAGCCGGTAAATAGATAAGCAAAGCTTAGTGCTTATACAATCGGTCTTGCTAAATGCATCCCTGGCTAGAGCATAGTGGGGAAGCCCTAAAAGGGTAGGTTTCATATAGAGGAACGAGTTTCAGAATGATTATTCTTATGACTAAATAAGAACCAGCTTACTTACTTCTCAAGCGATAGTTCCACGATCCCGATCAGCAACTTATTGTGAGTAGGGGCATCCAAGCTTGCCCAACTTACTAAAGGGGCTTGAAGATAGAGGGGATGAAATCTAACCTTTGCATTGATGTTTAGCAATGCGTGTCCCTTGAGTGTCAAAACCAAGCGGTGGTTGTTTGTTTTTCCTTGGCTTATCGAACCAGCGTATGCCTATTCCTCCTTTGATGACTCCCAGTAGTGAAAGCCTAAATTTTTCGATGTGGCTCTTGAGTGAAACACATAAGGGAGTGAAGTGAGGTCCTTTCCACATTATTTCTAATCTTTTTTTGCATATTTCCATTATGTCTTACAATGAAGAATGAAGCGAAAATGAAGAGGATCATCTACCAACTGTTCAAAATTTACAAATTCTAGCATTAATGGAATAGATGGGACAAATGATAAGGGCTAAATTAGAGCATATATATGAGTGTTTGGATGGAGTAGAGAACACACATACGATGCAACTACAACTTATTTTCCAAGCACATAGAAGGGAGAGAGTTCCGGCTAGAGAATAGATTGATGACTATTATGAGAATGAGTATAATGAATGAGAGGATCTATAGAAAATAACAGGAGAGCCGCGATGATGGTGTGAGTGGAATAAAGATGCAGACAGAGATGTTGTTGAGTATGTGGCTTGACTTACTCCAAGGTGACTCAAGTCTCGATTGAACAATCATTTTTCATAGCCACGAGTCCTGAAGATCTCATCTTTTCAAGGTAAATATGTTCTTAAAGCATACTTGAATGGAATAAGAAGATGGAGTTTGCATGTGACTACCATAACTTAATGGGTTGATTCAAGGAACTTTAAATCAATCAAATTCGTGGAGGCCTATTGAAGAAATCTCACAAAATATTCAGACCAATAAATACATGATTCATGCTTGAATTTTTTGAACAATTATATTCATGAAATTGGCCCATTATAAAAATATGCTACTACCTTTCTAGATAGTGTTTCCATTTTTTAAATAAGCAACAAATCAGCTAAATCAACTATTTTCATTTTTTTAAGAAAGATATTTTCATTTTATTTAGTCATAAGAGGCAACAAATTGACCATGGCCATTTTATTTAGTCGTTTAAAATTTTTCATTTTATTAGATTAGGATTCTGATTTTATTTATGATTTTTTTCCTTATTTGTTTATATTTAGATTCTGATTTTATTTTGGATTAGATTTTTTTTTCTAATTTTATATTAGAATTTATGGCATGAAATATCTAAAGCAACTATGTCCAAGATTTCTTGTAATCTATATGTACGCACATTAAATAAGAAATGAATTAAGTTTTCATGTAATTTCATTAAGACTGTAATTCTCTTTAATTCTTAAATGAACTCTTTGAACTTATCGAATTTTTCATGGCGTTCAATCTGTGACTTCCATGACTTATCAATCAAAATCTATAGCTGATTTTGGCAACTTCACATAACAAGGTTTGTGCTTCATTAAGTAACAGGTCGTAGTGATATTCAATTTCTGAATTTAAAATTAGTCTTACAGTCTAATTTGATTAGGGTCTCGTCAATTCTTGGAATGGGTCATATCATTATGGTATTTACATTCACTACATGCTTACTATTTTCTTTCATGTTAGTACATATAGATCATTATCTAAAGTACCATGTGCAATATATTTATTCTTATGATAAATGTTACAAATTTCATTTCTAAAATAAAACTCATAGTTATCTTTGCATAAACATGAAATTGAAACTATATTTCTTACAGTAGAAAGAACAAATAAACAATCACTTATTACATGCCCAGATGGCATCTTTAAGAAAAATGTCCCGATAGCTGAAGCAATAACCATTGCTCTATTTTCTACTCGAAGAGACATCTCTCCTTGCTTAAGTCTTCTGTTTCTTTTTAGATCTTATATTTTACATACAAATATAAGCAGTAGCTACGAAATCTGAAATCTAAACAGTAGAATGAGAAATTGAAATATTAATTTCAATAATGAGTATACATTCAAAACGATTCTCTTTGGGCTTGACTTTTAAGTTGCTGAAGTAAGCTTTATAGTTCCTTTTCCAATGCCCATCCCTGCCATAATAAAAAGATTTCCCCTTGTCATTAGACTTATTGACCTTCCCCTTCTTCATTCTACATTTAACTTGGTTGAAATTTTTTCTTTTTATGCTATCTTTTAGCTTCTTTATGCAAGTTTTAGCAGTAGCAAGCATCTTTAGCAATTCAACAAAAATGCACTCCATTTTATTCATGTTAAAGTTCATAATAAATTGAGAGAATGAGTCTAGCGAGGATTATAGGATAAGGTCAAATCTAATTCCCCATCCATTGAGAAATTAAAAGCTTTCAACTACTCTATATAGTCAATTATTTTGAGTGAATGATCATTGACTAACGTTTAGTCATTCTCATTCTGAACAGCTTCTTAAATATCTAATATCTAAGAATATCTAAGTGCCCTGCTTTCTTCACCATAAGACTCTTGCACAAGGGTAAAAGTGGAATGAAACCTCACATTATTTGTTCTTATTAATAAACCTCAAAATAGACAATCAATATCCATAATCCATTTGATTCATTACATAAGCATCTAAAAAAAAAAAGGAAAAAAAAATCTCTAATCCAAAATTAAATGTCTAGCCAAAATTATTCTTTAAAGCAACTCCAAAGTTCCACTAAAAAATAATATCTCCATCTAAGTACCCATACCACATCTCTAACCAATCTGTAAACTATTGAAGATGAGGGATGAGCCGTCAAATCAGTATGTAAATCCATGCACAATATTTGAAAACCTTGTCATTATACCTTTAAAAATTTTATATCATCATACAATAATATTTTCATTTAGTATAAGGGATGGATTCTTATGAAAATATTAAATCATTCATAAAACATTAAAACATAAATAACGGTAGCTCATGCCTCGTAGTCATCATTCATCATTCAAGGAAATATACCCCACATTGTTTGTCATTCAAGGTACTATACCCTGCATTGTTCATCTTTCAGGGCACTATACACCGTATTGTTCATAACATCATTGTGCACAAGATCATCATCATACCAACAAGCTAGCCATAATATTTCATAACATCATAACATTAGCATCATATATATTACTACGGATAATAAGCCAAAATATTTTTAAATCCATCTTACATTCTTTCATAAATAGCATTTAAAGACTTTTAAAACATTTAAGAACTTTTCTCCGACCATTTAATTCTTTTAGAAAATTATTTAAGAAAATATTTTATTTAAGAAAACTAATTGCTTAAGAAAAATTATTTTAAATGCATTTTTATAAATTCATTTAAAATTACTTTTATTTTAAAAAATTCATTTAATAATCTTTCAAATCATTTTTGTATAAATTTCATTTTAACATAACTGTTATAACATAAAAAAATTTAATAAAACATATCATGCATGAATCTACTTACCTCGATCCTTAGCAATCAATTGTAAAATACCTCAAGAACAAACCAACGAGCTCACCCCGTCCTATAATCATCATAAAATTATCCTTATCAATATTATATCTAACCTTAAACATAATCTCAGTCATCCTTAATTCGTAGGCACCTATACTAGCTCAATTTTTTGTACATATTCTAGGCATAAATATGAGTATCCTATACATGCTGATTTTTAATGACCTATGCACATGTCGAAAAGCCATGAAAATTTACAGAGGTACTGTAAACATACATAGCATTGCATAAATAAATTCATAAAAATAAGCACAAACGAAAATCAAGTCATAATATTAATTTTTCATCAAAGTAACAAAACTGTCCAGCATTGACCGAAACAGACTTTTATCATTTAGAAAATTCATAAAATATTCTATAATAATTTAAATAATCCGTTTCTTTTTTCTAATTAAATTAGACACATTCACAAAACATATAATTAAAATAAGTAATTTTTGGACGGCTTAAACTATTTAAAAATCATTTTATTTCTGACAACATCTAACCTATCCAGAAATTTTTAGATTTGCAGAAAGAATTTCAAAAATTCATATCTTTTGTTTTACATGATTCAAAAATATCAATTTTCATTATAAAATCCTAACATGTCATTTTGTTAAAAAAAATTAGCCCAATCTATTATATGATTCAACTTCTGCAATTCTGGAAAAACAGTTTCTAGATCTATAGCAGCCTCATGTTATGATTTTTTTATGATTTAACCATAATGAATAAAATTATGAAATTAAATATACAGAAATAAGAGACATGCATCTATTGATACAAAAATTTCAATAATTTTGTAAGATGTTTAAACTTTCGGAAAAATTTGCAGAAGTTAGAACTGCTACTGAAAATAGGAATTTTCTAGCATCAGTAACCCAAAATCAAAAAATCATAACAATTTGCATACTCAGAGGTTTTTAACACGAAACATATCAATGGAAAACTTAGGATGTCTAGTTTAATAATATAAAAAAATTCATTTAATTCTAAATAAAGAAAACATTTTAAAACATAGAATACAAATTGTTCATATCATCATAGCATAACGAATACATATATATTACCCAAATCATGTTACAAGTAATTTAAGGCAATAAACAATCATATAATTTAAATAAGTATATAATACCTTTAAAGAAACACCAAGCAAAGAAGTTATAAAACCTTCTTTTTCTTATCCAAAGACTTTGTGATTTTATTTTAGGGATTTAAAAAAAAAAGATGCAGAGAATAGAAAACTTGTTCTTCTTAAATACATTTGACAACTAAGAAATTTATTTATTAAAAAAAATTCGAAAGGAATCTTAATAGGGTAGGATTAGATGATGATGATGATGATGATAATAATAATAATATATTTGTTAATTAAAAATATTACTATACGTGACTTACATTAAAACAAATTAGTAAGTTCTACTCAAACACAAACACCTAATTTTATCAACTTAAAGTAAATAACAAGTGTTATAGATAAAGTATTATAGAACTTGCATCAAACATATTTTCATGTTGGCTTTTAGCTCTTAGCTCCTAGGTCATTATCTTGCTACTTCTCATAAGTGACATGTTCTTCCTTACTCGCTTTCTCATGAATTATATTTGGCTTAGGTGTATTAAGAACATAGTTACTTTTCTCATAGTTAAGAACAATTCTTAAATTCCTTAACCAATTAACATAATTAGGTCTCATCAAACGGTAGTTATTCATAATTCTTGCTAAATGATTATTCATTAGCAAATATAACTATAGAAAATATAAATTAAATTATTAGCATTTTGTTTTTATTATAATTTATTTCATTTTGGTCTTTAAACCAAATAGCACCTCTCATTACTTTATCGTTTCTTTGTATTCTCAATTAAAATTAACATAATTATTGTCAAGTTGTAATAAAGGATATTAAGATTATCTATCATGGCCTACTAATACCAATAAAATATTTAAAATATTTTATGCTTGGGCTAGTTGTCATGGATACATGAGCTACCTTATATTAAAATGTTGAAAAGCAAACCATATATCATATAATGATGCATAATTCACACATTAAGCTACTAAAAACTATTAGGTGAAGTTGGTAAGATGTTTAGAAGTATGCAAGGGCATTAAGGTAAATTTAACTAAATCATTTATATTAAAAACTGTTAGGTGAGGTATTTATAATTTAGAGGCAGAAGGATAATCGGTACATATATGATATGCATTTGGTGAGAGTTACCTAATTATTAAAATAAGTACGCTGAGAACTGTTAGGTGAGGTGAACTTAGGCTAATAAGAATTCAATTCCTACTAGAAACTTTTACCCATGATAGTTTTTGTTTCTTGCATATGGGATATTGTTAGTGATATGCCATAAAGGCCAATCGAGTGGCTTTTGCTATATTTTATTAATATTTTTATATTTACAAAATGGAAAAATTATTAATATTCATAAATTATATTAATAAATATAATCCAAAAAGTAAAATAGTTAAGAAGCACATTCTCGAGTTTATCGAGAATATGAAACGTGTATCATTTGTACTATACTTATAAAATAGTTCTTAGGGACTTATAATTGGGCGTTACAAAGTTTATATAAATACTAGTATGTGTTAAAAATTTTATATAAAATGGATGGTGAGTTTCATATCATTAACATGAGATGCCAAGTCAAACACATCAGTACTTGTTGCAAGAACAAGTTTACTAAACTTGACCAAATAATAATAAGTCATATGGTCTTGAGTGTTAATGACTTATTACACATTGTAATAGACACTATGTTTAGTAATGGTCTTTAGACCTGAGGTATCATAGATGTCTTATAGATAGACATCTATGTTATGTGAAAGCATAAAGATTTATTCATAATTAAGGAAGAGATCCAACAGTAGCTATCATGGTTGGCTGTGTATGACCAATATGGAATTTATCACTTTGTAATTAACAAAAAGAATATCTACTATAAGTTAATATGAATTGGCATGAGAAATATTTCACCAAGGTGAAATATATTTGAAGAAGTTCAAATTATATTTTTCATATCAAGCTCATTTAGACTTGTTTTAAGGCAAAGTAAAAGTGTTTAACATACTAAACCATAAGCTGTGTTTTTATCTAGACATGGATGATGAAAAAACTAAGATATAGAGATATAATGGAATAGGTTCTACAAAACCATCAATTCTGGTTATTTGGATGGTCTTTAAATAATGTTAGGTGTCACTCATGGCATGTAAGAACCTTAAGATCATTATTGCTAAAGTATATTAGTAATGTATCTTAAGGTCATTAGTAAAATTCTAATTAATGATCAAAGAGTCTAGCATCTTTTAATGAATAAAAAATTATCATTAAAATAGTTGTACTACCTTATAACAAAGAACCTAAAAGGTCACACACCTAATAAAAATGAAAAAGAAGTTACAAGAAAATAAGAAGTTAAATTTCCTAATTTTAGAGAAATTAGTATTTATATCATAATTCATTAAAGAATGAATATGAATTTTAAATAGGATTTAAGACTGAAATTTTAATGTACTATAAATAGTTTAAGGAATAAAATAAATTTTATAGAACCTTACTTAAACATTAGGTTTTAGATTGAGTATGTAAAATGACCATTTTAGACATATTTCAGTTCATAAATGATTATAAACTTCTGGACCGATTTTGGGCATAGAATTTTGGTTTTTATTAGAGCTAATTGGATTTTGAAAAAACATGAAATCGTGTATCGAAAACAAGCCTACAATTGTCTGTTTGATTTGATAAAAATTGGCTTAATTTGTGAAATATAAAATTAAATAACTAGGCTATTTATTTATTCAAAATTAATTTGATTAAACAAATTATTGAAGTGACAAGATTACATCCAATATAGAATAACTTATTGGGTGGGTGTAAGTCATAATAATATTGGTGGCTTTATTTAGTGGAATAAATGATCATGAATTAGCATTCATGTTTTTCATTATCTCTCTCATTTCCAAACGAAATTTGTTGATTCCAAATATTATGAACTCCTTGAAGATTTCTAAATGCGGACTGATTAGAGGCACCACAATGACATTCTTTAAGGATCTTAATCACGCAAAAACAAATGTTGTTTATGCAGTAGTCTATTTCCATTAAAATGCTCATGTCTTGCTATTTTGGTCTTTTTCTCCTACATCATGAAGTTATTTCTGAAATTACAAGGGCTAATTAAACGTCAATCTTTCCTCTTGATTTTAATTTTTGAATGAAGTAGAAATGAGGTTTTTAGAGCTTCTACATTTGTTTCAATTTTATTGTGCAAAAGTTACATTTTCAAGAACCTTAAGGACAAATGTTGTCCGTCATCAGGCTCCATAATTTCCTATATAATTAGTTATATTATAATTGCTTATGTTACTCCCAGTACTTAATTATGCCAATTGTACTGCTTCTTGTATTTAGATACTTCTGTAATTAGTCCCAAGGGTCTGGATAAGTGGTTTTCAAATAGCTTTCTTTGGCTTACTACATAAGTTCAAATAATTGGAAAGTAGGGTTGAACCTTTTAGAAAAATGAGAAAAAATAAATAAATTTTAGGTTTAACTCTGTTGGATATACTCAAACTTAAAGCATCCATTACAGCCATTGAATCTAAAGTTAAAAGAATCAATATTCATTTCAAATTTAGATCCAGTAACTATTAGAAGATGCTCTAACTTATAATTCCCATAAATTTTATCTTTATGGGTTGAACATTTTAGAAAAATGAGAAAAAATAAATAAATTTTAGGTCTAACTCTGTTAGATATACTAAAACTTAAAGCATCCATTACAGCCATTGGATCTAAAGTTAAAAGAATCAATATTCATTTCAAATTTAGATCGAGTGACTATTAGAAGATCCTCTAACTTGCAATTCCCATAAATTTTATCTTTACATGCCTAATACTTTTTAAAAATAAAATAAAATAAACTCTCATTTTAATATGCATGTGATTTGAGAAGATCCCTGCTAATCAATCTTTTTTTAGCTATGTTTCGAACATACACATTTTTGCCCACCTTTTCTTATTAATATATCGATCAAATGATCTTTACATGATGTATCATAAAGTTATGCCATTTACTAAGATTAAAAGTCGTGTCCTTTACAAGAGACAACTTTGCATGTTCAAATTTTAATAAATAACTTCAAAGCAATTAATGGAAGTTACTTGTTCAAATTCAAACATGTAACTGCCATGTTGTTGCCTATATAAAGGCATGACTCCATCTCAAAAAACTGTTATTCCAAGACACTCTCCAAAAAACTAAAGTTTCACTTACATTGCATGTGTGTACTTTGGTTATGTTTGGCAGTATACATTACATTATAGTACATTGCATTAAAATAACGTTCTTATACTAACTCATGTTTGGCTGTTATTTCTGGTTGGATTGCGCTGTGTTAAGAAGGTGACTAATACAATAAAAAGTGTATAAAATAAACCCATAGAATGTGTAGAGCTTAGGTTGTATTGCATTAAAACATTGCCCATATTTTAAATATAATCATTTAAATTTCATATTTAATAAATTAAAATAATTTTAAATTTAGAAAATATTAATTTATATTTATATTTAAATATAAATTTAATTTAAAAAATAATATAAGATAGTAATTTTAATGAATAAATAATAATACATTATTTTAGTTTCATTACACAAAACAGTTTAATCATTTATTTTAAAATTATTTAATTATTTTTATTTATTGAATATTAAATTTAAAAATAAATTAAATTAATAATTATATTCGACACTAACAAATAAAAATAAAATTCATAATTTAATATTATACTGTCTTAAAATATAATATAATTAATATTATATTAAATAATTATATAGTATTATATTTTTAAATATAATATTAAATTTATACTAATTATAATATGATTATACTATATTATAACAACTAATATAGAAATAAAATATATTATACCATAATATTCTTAATTATATAACATAACATTGTAATATTTATTATTTAATAATAATATATTATTAAATCGTTTTTGTATTATGAAAATTAACATATAAAAATAATTATTTAATACTTAATTTCAAAAATTAATAATAAAATACTAAATATTAATAAATTTAAAATAACATTAATTTAATTTGACATTGATATAAAATAATATTATTTTATATATATATAATGCAATCCATATTATAGTTAACATAGTATTGCATTATAACTTAATGCAATGCACCCTACAGCAATTCATTATAATGCAATGCAGTTAAATAGGATAACGCAATACAAATGTCGATCAAATCTCTCACTCAAAATCGACAGATTCTCTAAACTTCCGATGGCTTTCAACGGCGATAAAGATTGTCGGTGTAACTTTTGAGCGTCAGAGACCATTCACAGCTTCAGTAGCATCTCATCATCTTGCTTGCAGTCTCAATCTTAGCTTTTGATCTCTCACTTTCAGCTTCAATCTCTCTATTGTAGTTGCGGCTTCAATCTCTCTGTTGTAGTAACAACTTCAATCTTTCTACCTGTCTTCCAATTTGCAAGGTAAGCTCTCTTATTGAAATTTTCATGGTCATGTGTAAAAAATATTTAATGTTGATTTTTTTTTTTTAAATAACTCCTATAAATATTTTTATAGGGTCTCGAACCTTTACTCTCAATATTATGAGTACAATAATTTTCCTATTAGTCTATAAGCCCATTAGTTTAATGTTGATTATTTGGTTCGATTGTTTTTATGAAATTATGATGGATAGTATTGGATTTTGTAAGGGTTAGGGTGTTTTTGAAATCGATGTGCTATAAGCTTTTTGTTTCGTGATGTTTTTATGTCATCTTGCTATTTATTTTGTTTACGGGTTTGGCTTGGTGAAATCGATTGTTCTTTTGCTTTTGTATATGTGATGGTCCTCACTGTTATAGAATCATTTGTTAATGGAATCATGAGCGGAACATGTTATAGATTTTTTTTAATGGTCGGAAAATCTTGTTAGGTGAAACAAGCCATTCGCTGAAAAATGTACATGTCCTATTAGTCAGACATATGCACGCATGTATAACTTTGAAATTAATTATTTGCAACGATGTGCTATAGACTATTTGTTCCATGATGTGTTTATGTCATTTTATGTCATTATAGCTGTCAACTTTCTCTTTGCCTTTGTTTTGCTACAAATTCTTTTGTTTGTGTTTAAAAAAATTAGGGGTGAACACAGTTCAATTTGATTTGAAATTTGGTGGGATTGATTAAAATCGGTTATTTTATTAAAACAATTAAATTAAGTAAAAAATCACACATGAACAAAAACTTTTTGGTTTTATTTGGTTGGATTTTTTCAGCTATGAGCCAATTGGACCTATTTTGATTTTTTTTTTTTTTAGCCCATTAGGCTTTAATTCCCTCAATTTTAAATCCTGGTTCATCACAATTTCATTATAAATAGTTAAATACTAAAGACAAAAAACTCAAAATCATATTTATCACTACTGTCTACTTACTAACAACTAAAAAGATACTAACAAAAATATAAAATATGAAATATTAAAATACAAATCTGAAACCTGGACTTTAAGTCTTTAATGTTCTATCTAAAACATAAAATTGCTTAGACAAATAAAAGTTACAACATACAATAAAAAAAAAAATTGCAAACGTTTGTTTGCAATTCATCAATGTCAGCATCAACTTTAAGTAATTTTCTAGCTTAATACTTCAATTTATAAAAAACTTTTAAAAAATTAAAACAATAATATTAAAATCATTAGTCAGAAAAACAATGAATGAATTTTTTATAATATCTATTTTATTCAAAGTTATATATACCACAATTTAATTAGAAAAGATCGAAGCAAGACTAAAACTGTAAGGTACATGTTACTAATTTATAAACTGATTTTCTGGCCAAGTATGTTGAATTAAAGAATTAATCAAGGCTCGAATTAATGTCCATACATGATACTGTTATGATGCTAGACATTCAGATAAATGATATAGTGATCCAATTCCGAGTTTTTTTTTTTTTGGTAGACTTCTGAGCTTTTTTTTTAATTCCAAAAGTAAATTCAAATATGCTACAGGCAATAATTAGCTTGCTTTGATTTATGCATGATAATATTTTGCATTTTGGCTAGATAAAAATAGATAGAGACAAAATGTTGGTTTTTTGTACCGTTCTCCACAAACAACACCAAATGTTGATGCTAAAAATCCGGTCGCCTTTATCTCGAGCAGATCTCTTGACTTCATCATCATCATTAAATTTATTTTTTGGGGAAGCGGTTTGCTAATCACCAAGGATGCATATAACTACTAGCTACGATCACTTGAAATCACATAAGATAGTTAGAGGCACCGGAAGTTTTTCTAGCGTTAATACTCCGATACTGAAGTTAGTAATTGAATCTTTTATAAAAATACTTATGCCAACTCCTAGTGGCTTAATTATTATTACCTTCAAACTCAAAAGTTTCGAAGAAATTTACGGAAACAAAATAGATTAGAGTGCGCAGTGTGAGAAAAAGAGCCTCCCATTCTATGAAAGATCCCCCAAATGATTATAACCATCCAAATAAAATAATAATAATTATCATCATAACCCTCATAATCATCATAATTGTCGTACTAATGAGTACGATAATAAACATAATAATTATCATAATAATGATAAATAATAACCATTATAATATTTATCATAATAATGACCATAATAATGATTATTTATCATACACATTTGGTCGAGGTAATTAGAATTACCCAATAGGCAAAGTGCCTCAAAGTTACTAACAATCACTCGGTCGATGTGATCTATTATAAACTAAATAATTATTTAGTCGAGATGATCTGTTCAAGACTTGGTCGAGATGATCTGTTCAAGACTTGATCGAGATGATGTATTTGAGCTTACCAAATAATTATCTTATCATAATAGTCTACTCGAGATTACTCTGATTTATATTCCAAATAGTAATAAAATGATAAATTAAAAAAAAAAGATGATGATGATCGATTGAATCAACCTTGGTTGTCCGATTTCCCGCCGGTTCAAATTTCTGTTCCTCCGCAGCCTTATCCCATTACTCTATTTCCTCCCACTCTAACAATCTTTAACTGTCAGCTCACAAGCAAACAATGTCAAAAGTTTTGAAATTATTTTTTCATGCATTTTCAAAATATTTACTGAGCACCAAGATTTGTTTCATTTAGCCCCACAATAAAAAAAAAATTCTTGATAAATATTGCTTATCCCACAGCACTTTAGTGTTTGAAACGCTTTTATTTTAGGTATTAAAAAAATTCATATTTATTAGTAAATTATTGGTTACCTACTATCTTTTAATTAATTATTTAATTACTTATTATATTAAATAAATGATTGAGATTAAAAAATTTAAATATAAATTTCCACAATAATTTCATTATTAATATTGTAAAAATACATATAGCATCATAGATAAATTCTTAAATATTTGCTTAAGTTACAAATTTCTAAATTGGCTTGTCTCGGTAATTAAAGTGTTAAAGTACTGAAGAACTTGGGCTGAAGAACTTGGGTTCATTACCAGGGTTGTGAAAGTTGTAATTTCATTTTTATATAATAAAAGTAGCAGCCCAACTCGATTTTGGAACACCAAAATGAAATCAGCCTCTTGCAGGCACGAGTTGGCCGGTCTTCCAAAAAGTTAAGCATGGCAATGCCCATCAACTCAGCCGGCTATGTGGACCGGCCTACATTCCTTCACAGCCCTATGTCCGACGGGCGTGACGGTTCGGCACATTGGTCTTCTCTAAAAATAATGTTTGCTATAATGAAATTAATTTATTATTCAAAATTTGTAATTTTTTTTTATATAATAAAAGTAGCAACCCAGCTTGATTTAGGAAAACCAAAAAAATAAATGGGCCTCTTTCTTGGCACGAGTGGGCTGGTCTCCCAAAAACTTGGGCTCAGCCTACTCAAAAAACTGAATCTACTGGCCTGCATTTTCTTATGTGCTTGCGTATGATCGGCTGTGTTCGTCCGGCCCGTTGGCCATCTCGATATGCTATTATGATATTTGATTTGTTACCATTTAGCTTAATATTTTTTGTAAGTAGATTATTTTCCTATGTATAAAGAATTGTTAAAAAGTTGTGATTGGTAGTGTTATTGGATAAAAATATATAGGCAACTAAATCTTAATCGTAATCATACTTTACTATAAGATCAGCATTTCATTGAAGACATAACTAATAAAGAAAATAATAAAATGAATGCTAGCTATTTATAGGTTCGAAAGAGTATGGATCAAATTCCTCACCAAGTAAATGACATTGATTCATATTACATAACTAAATATTGCTAGAATATAATTGAATTTGTTAAAAAGTTGTGATTGGTAGTGTTATTGGATAAAAGGACATAGCTAATAAAGGAAATAATGAAATGAATGCTAGCTATTTATAGGTTCGAAAGAGTATGGATCAAATTTCTCACCAAGTAAATGACATTGATTCAGATTACATAACTAAATATTGCTAGAATATAATTGAATTTGTTAAAAAGTTGTGATTGGTAGTGTTATTAGATAAAAATATATAGGCAATTAAATCTTAATCGTAATCATACTTTACTATAAGATCAGCATTTCATTGAAGACATAACTAATAAAAGAAATAATGGAATGAATGCTAGTTATTTATAGATTCGAAAGAGTATGGATCAAATTCCTCACCAAGTAAATGACATTGATTCATATTACATAACTAAATATTGCTAGAATATAATTGAATTTGTTACTCATTTTGCAATATTTTAGTCAAAAGTAAAGATTACATACCTTTTATGAGTCGCCAAATTGTACTATAAAAGAAAAGGAATTGCCAAGGCTACAAAAGATATACAACAAAGACTCAAAAAGAAGAAGAGAATGGAGATAATGGGAAAGAAGTTTTTGTTTATTGCTTTTATGATGGCATTAGCTTTTGGCTTTGCCTTCTTCCAAGCTGATGCCAGAGTACTGCTACCCAAGAGTGCAACTATTTCTCGTTCGCCTTCCGGCTATTATTCGTTTTCTAGAGGTTTGAATTTCGGGAGGCTACCGAAGTACGTGCCGACTCCTCCGTCGGGACCATCTCGGCCTCCGTCGGGACCATCCACCGGTCGGCCAGCGGAAGGTTCGATACTACCAAATAATTTAGTTTTTAAGTGATGATAAATGCCTCCCGTTTGTAATATTTGTGGTCTCCGAATTGTTCTTTTAACGGGACAATTACACAAGTATGTACGGGACAATTACACAAGTATGTAACGGGAGATTTTAGCACTACTCACCCAAACGTATTTTATGGAATGCGCGTTATGCTGTACAACGTACAAATTTTAATGATTTAATATGGAATAATGAATCGCGTTTGGCTATTGTGGGTGTCTATTTTATTTGTCACTGCAGACAAATTATTTGAAAAACAGAGCATACACCAACATAGAACACGGCACAGACACAATTTAATAGCTTTGAGTTTATTTAAATTGAGCAGATCAAATCTGTCGCTTTTTTGCTAATCATTTCAAAGATGAATTTCAAGATCCCAATTTTACAACGTCACATTATTAAAAGTCTTCCCGCATTTTATAAAGTGCAGGATTTTCTTAGCAGGAAATATTTTCGAAAGAAAAAAAATCATCATCGGATTAGTGTTTGTAATTCGATTAAAGAATGACTCGGATCTTCGACTACTTGGTCACTACAATTTGACAGCTGATTAGAATTGATTCCTAAATTTAACATAATTAAAATTGATTCCTAAATTATATGTGGAAGTTAGCTTTTCATTTCTTTTTTCCAAAACTTTAAAAAAATATGACAGCTGCATATAAATTTATCAAACAAGATAAGAAAAAAAAACGTAAAAGTGCTGGTTCGGTAAAATAGATTTTCATTTACAAAATTAAAAGCATCTCAATTCTGGTCTCTCTTCGTAGGATCGCTTTGTGATTTTTCATTTTAATGTAAAGATATTGACTCATTTTATTTACCTCCAAACGAAATGATCATTCCATCACTTCATTTGTGTATATATATGTAACTAAGCTTCCTACAACGAAAACAAATTTTATCTTATGTTTACATTGCCACTACATCTGCAACTAGCTCATCTATCAATAGTATTTCGATTTCCTTACCTATTACATCAATGTCATCCGCTGTATCCAGCCACTGCAACTCTCCTGCCAGCACGTTCTCACCTGCATCTTTATTGACTTTCTTACGCAAGCCAATCAGAAATGTGTGCAGATTGTCTTGGAGCCCATTCTCGTTCCATTTAGACTTAACCCTACTCGAAGTCCTCACCCACGGGAGTGGATCTGTAAATTGCTTGTGAATTTCCAGGAGCTGAGCATTTATACAATCAAACAGTAGTTTCCTTTCTGATCTTGACAAAGAATTCAGAGTAGAGTACTTCTTTTCAAGTTCTTCGAACACTGAGGAGCTCACAGGGCATTCCGGAGAATAGCATGTTGTCACAAACGTATCCGGGTTAACATCTTTGAGACCAGAGTGGATCAAGATATCAGCCACATAAGAATATTCCCAGATCTCTTCAGCTTTTAATACGCTCTTGTCATCTATAACTCTTTCCTCTTCATCTTCATCGCTCGAAATATGCATAGTTCCCTCTGCGAATGCCTCCAACTCCAAGTTGTCCAAGTTGTCCAACTTCAGTAGCTGAAGTTGCATTCGAAGACCTGGGACCATAAAACGGAAAAAGAAAAATAAGAGCAAGGAAACGCGAGCCAGAAAATAACTATGACACACTCCCTGAAAACTTATTCAACTATCATCCAAAAAGCAATTAAACCGAATCCAAAACTGCAACACTACAAAAACAGCAGTACGCCAAAAACATACATGTTCAAGTAAGAAACAACATGACTATAGGATTTGATCAATCTTTACTAAACATTAAATCTATGCTTTCTCTAACTAGCAGTTTCTTTAACAAAGCGTGATTGAATATCTACGGGAAGAGGTTTTGTACATGGGAAACCAATCCTGCCATTTTAATAAATCTCGTATCTTTTTTATTTTATTGTTTGGTCATTGGTTATAATTATTACTTGATCCGTAAAGGCAACGAAAAAAGGGTAGATAATTGTAAAAATACTCAAGATACTTGGAATAACACTGATTCCAAATGGATAATTTAGATGTTTACTTTGATTTTACTTTTGACATATTTCTTGTAATTCCAATTGTTAATTCTCTGGAAAAAGGAAATAAGTATGGATTCTAAGCCGTGCTCAGGAGATCAGACCTCAGCTCATGGTTTTTCTTTTTTCAGGAACTTTAAGGGTGCTTGGGAAATTGCTGTAACCAGCTACCATAAGTAAATTAATAAGTTGGAAAAAAATAAAAAGAAAAAGAAAAAGCTGTGTCAGCATTTTTATGTATTTTGCGGACGTCTTAAGACGCTTAATAATCATTACTTTTGTCATTTCTTCCATGTGTCTTGACTTGAAGTTTTGATAAGTCATAAGTCATTGTCTATAATATTAATGTTTAACCTGTTTATTATTTATGATATTTCAAGAACAGCTATGTACCCAATCCTATCATCTGATCCTAGCTACCTAAAATAAACCCGAACAATGAAAAAGAAGCAATACTCCAAATAATGGAAAAGAAGAAATATAAGTGATGTTAAATAATCAGATGAGAAGGTCTAAAAGTTAGTAGCTTCATAATCATTTTAGAAAAAGGAGAACCTAAATGAAAGTTTATACCTATTAAGCCCATGGCAATTGAAATGTAATCATTGCAAAATTGAGATGGGTACAAACACTACTTCAGATAAATAAGTAACAGAGTTTTTAAGTTTACCATGGAGATCAGCACTGACGCTCTCAAAGTATTCAGAACCACGTGACAAATCATCTACAAAAGGAGCTTCTAATATTGAAACTGGACTGGGCTGATCGGCTTCCTTAGAGCTTGCTGGAGATTCAATTTCAGATATGGGTTGTTGCAAAGGCAATTCCTTTGATGGTCCAGCTGATGGTTCCTGGAATATTGAGAAAGACTTAAATTATGAGAAATTCATCAGACGAACTTTTCTAATAGTTTAACTAATAAAAATAATTTCAACTTCCATTATTGAAGAAATGAAATAGACAATTACGTGAATTCTGGAAGATGTATATTAAAAGTATCTAAAACTTATGCTAAATGATTATGATCAGCGAGGGAGAGAAAGAGGATAAATCTGTGGTAATCATTATTCTATGGATCCAGATTTCTAAAATCTGATAGTAAAGCATATGCATAATCCAGAAGCAAACAAAAGGAAGCACACATCTAAAGGTCTGATTGCAGATAAAGGACCAAAATGTAGTTAACCGCTCTAATTAGATATTTTAATGTACGAATAGAGAAGATGACATTCAAGGTCATTATTAGTTTATCACATTTCATGGAATTTGAAAAGAATAAACGACCAAAACTTGATTACTGGAATAATGATTTGCTTGAAATATTAAAATCATTCAGAAATTTTCAAATCCCACCTTTGAACTTAAAATATCCAATTCACCAGTTGACGAATCAGCACTTAGCAACAAAGGAGCAGAGAATTCTGGATTTGGCGGTCCAGAAGATATGACTGTATTGTCATGTTCCACATGCAAAACATTGTCGATAACTGAATTTTTTTCCATAATAATACTCGGGGATGACTCCAAAACCATAAAAATTTCTTCAGATGCGTCGTAAACATTAAAGTTGCTCTCAACTTGATTAAGCGTGAAATGAGTATCTGGTGACATGACATTACTCTCCCTACTTGTACCCTGGGAAGACAGATATTTCTTACGACTGGATTTTGAGCTTATACTAGACGAACCCTCTCTCTGGTTGAAATTTCCCTTCACTGCCTTGCCTTTTTCGCGTTTTATGGTCTCCTTTGGTATTATGTAGCGGTCATCACGAAAAGATTCATAGCGCATGCTTGTTTTAGGACTTCCAAGGGTAGAAGAAGCAGGAAGAGATCTTGATCTTGTTAGAGTACTAATACTACCATCCTTCCAGCCATCCCTACTGCTAATACCTAAAGGTTCAACCAACCCTGTCAGTCCATCATTGCCACGTCTGGCACAGAATCCTTCCTGAACAATCATAGGATCCACATTTGCAGGCCTCACTTCCCTGTCAGACATGGCAAGCATTTCACCCAAGGTGTTACCCCTATTAATCACACCCGGTTCCTGAGACTTATGAGACATTTTCCACCTCTCTGATAATCTCTTCTTGGCCTCTCTACTCACAGATGATTCTGAAGAACGGGATGAAGAAGATCTGGATCTGCGGTGCCTGATCAAGCCATCTTTGGAAGTCATTGTTTTCATTTCTAATTCATTTGCAGACTCGTTCCCAGATAAATTACTTGAGCTGTCATCCCCTGCATATCCTTTAAATCCAGAACTTGAAAACTTCATGGAACCACTGCTTAAATTATCTCTCATCTGCCTAGTGATTTCCTTGGCAAGTTCTCTTGATTCTCTGGACTTGTGTCTTGAAAAACCTACATCATCAGGAAAGTTTTTCTTCTCCCATGTTCCTGGCTCTCTATTTTTCATGCCCAGACCCGGAAGTTCTGTGTGCCTCCTAGAATCTGATGGACAACCATGAGAAGAACGAGGTGATGAAACAGTTCTAGCAGCAGCCTGCACCCTTCCAACGTTTGGTTTCAGAACAACAATTCTTGTAGGGAGAACAGAATGGTCTTCTTTCCCTTCTAATTGAAATATTGTTGGTTTATTCAAACTCTGAGCTGCATGTTCACTTGAAGAGTGACTAGCAAGACGATCAGGATGTTTCTGAGAAGATTTGCATTGATTCTTATATTGAGTTCCTCTCTCTGCTTTCCAACTCAGATCACTGCTCTCGCACTTTCGAGCATGTGACGGGGTCATTGCTGATATATGACCACAATGGGACTGGGGAGAGGCACCTAGATCATGCAGATGCTTTGTGAACAATGAATCTGGTTGTTGAAGAAATTTCAACAGAAGATCCTTATTGGAGTCTAGCACCTCAAGTGCATCTTGGAATTCCTTTGAATCCTGAAACCTTTCATCAGTAGAAAGATGCTTTGCCTCCATGAATTTCTGCCTAATAAAAACCATCTCAGCCTCAGAAAGCTTTGAGTTTGTATTTTCCTGTTTGCTACAAGTCTCCATCTTCGATGCATCTAAAACTTCAAACACATCTTTAAATTCTTGCTCCTCCTTTGAGCTCTTCCTGAAAGATCGGCGGCCAGAAGATGTGTTACTCCTTTGAGCTTTCTCTGACGAAGCTGTCCAAGGTTGATAATTCTCTGCAGATCTTTTATGTTGTTTATGAGCAGCTTGTGTAGCTGGAAGCCCATCGAAACCCATCAATCGGGCAATAGCGCTAGGCGATCTTCTCTTGGATTCAGTTTCCCTTGACATTTCTTTGGCTAACAACTTCTTCATTGGTGTTCTCACTGCTTGTTTCGAAGATCTTCTCCCGAACTCAAACATCAACTACAAGGATCAAACACATTCGTTTACAGTTGTCCATCCATTACTTAAAACAATATGAACAGGTTCTTATATAAAAGAAAAAGATAATGGAGTAAAGTCTGAAGATGTAACAAAACAGGATTTTGTATCACTTGAATTTTGAGGAGGAACATATGAGTAAATCAGAAGCAAATGATTAATGAACAAAAAACAGAAACATCAGCGCACCAAATCCTCATCTGTCGTATCACTACTGCAGGAACTAGAATCAGAGGCCAATTTCAGAAAATTTCTCTTGTTTTGTACCTGCCTGTTTCCTGGAAATGAATCCCTATCAACAACATTAGGATTGCTATTCCATAACTAAATAAATGGAAATGCTTGAATTATATATAGTAAAATTTAATAACAACCTTGAATGGAAAATTGTCGATTAACAAAACATACATATAAAAAAAAAATTAAAAGCAAATAAAACAATAATTCGGAGAGAAGTAATTGTAGAAATGAAAGAGAAACACTTTTAAGAGAAAACAGTGGCAAATCATTGCAATTATATCACATCATAACCATAGAATTTATTAAAGAAATAAACCAAATCATGCTGATGCCACTACACAAAAGTCAAGAACCAGTCAAAAAAAAAGGAAAAGAAAAATAGTAGAAAGAAAGACAAACATTACTTTATCAAAAGTAGAAGCAAAAGCCAAAATTCAAACTTAAGCTGTCGACCTCTACGTTGCACACAACTGCAAGATTATAAAGCCAGGAAAAAGGAAGGGAAAAGTCTGTTTGGTTGCCAAGAAAATTCAGAAAGAAATAAAACTAGATAAATAATTTGGAACATTAATTTGTAAAATTTGATATCTTAAACCGAATTTCACAAAATCTTCCACCGAATTCAGCCAAATAATTGAAAAGAGGAACTTGCTACGTTTGCTGAAAGAAAATGCAATTTAAAAAATAATAAAAAGGACAAGACATTTTAGCAAATGCTTAACTTCTTTTACTCGACTTTCTCGGGAACCAAACAAGATAACTTGAAACAAGAGAGAAAAAGCACTGACCTTCTTGGAATGCAGGTTGAAGCAAATCACCAGTGAGGCTCGTAATCTTTGACCTCCGTCGCTGAAACGTCTCCATTTTCACTCATTAAAAAACTAATAATAATATCCAGAAATATCTTTTTTTTTTAATTTTTTTTAAAAAATGAACACGTAACGCGGAAGAAATCCAGATCGAAAGTCTCGGAACAAGAGGAAGGATCCGAGAAGATCATTCATTGTACAAAAAGAAAAAATTTAAAATCTCCGTTACCAGATCTTGAACAAAAGAAAAGAAAGAGATTACACGGAGCCAGTGAGTGAGTGTTGTAGCTTAGCTCTAAACGTTACGGCGTAATGTAAAGAGAGAAAGAGAGATAGAGTTCCGTTAGAACAGTGAGGATATGAAAAATGGAAAATGAAAAATTTGTTTGGTGTGAGGGAAAGCGAGGGAGAAAGAGAGAGAGAGAAAATATTTTTGAGCGAGTGTTGTGTGTGTGTAAATTGTGTGGGGGCTTGACTTGACGGCTTGCTGTTTTTGAACATTCAAATACCGATAGCTCTGACACAGGACCTAGGCGCTGCGCGGGCAACTGGGCAAGTGGTGTGTTAAGTCAATTTCCATGCGGCCGTGCCTTGTACTGCACGTGTCGCTTTCTTAGGCATGTCACGTCACCTCTGCTTCCAACTTGGGGTCGAATCCAAGTTTTAAATTTTCACGCTCCACCACCTCCGGTGAGAAACGAGAAATACAAAAATTAGTTTATAACATTTGGATCCCGACCCTTTATTGTTTCTCATATGAGGACATGGTTTCTCCGTTTGCTTCAAATAGGTCCTTTGCTTCTTTTTTCTATAAACAGAATTAGAATGTACAAGCTATTCCAGCTAGGAATTGAAAAAGCAAATTTTGTCACAACAAAGGCAATAAGATTTTAACTAGTCGCATACAAATGTGTCGAACAAAAATAACTTCTCGTTATTCTATGAATTGAAGAATATCTTCTTTTTATTATGGTACTTCTCATTAACAAGATTAACGACCTGCAAGAAAATCAGTTTAAGTTCTAAAGGAGATAAGCCAAATCACAAATTTTCTCAGCTTGAATAAGATAGTCAGAACGAAAATTAAGTTATGCATGACAGTCAACATTACCATACCATTATATTTACGAACAAAAAATTATTCCCATAGCAGTTCAAAACCGCCTGCATTACCAATACAAAAAGCACAATTTCATGTAATCGAAGAATCAACCTCAGAATTGTGTATTATTAGATCAACAAAAAAGCAGTACATTAATTGCCATACCTGCTGTGAAGAAGCACAAGTCAGTAAGGCATGCTATTAGCTTATACCACATCATGCGTACCGCCTACATGTATTCCCATACAATTAACCGCGGATTTATTTGAGACATTATGAAAATTTAGAGACTGGAATATAGTTTCCCCATAAAACAATGTATTCCCAAAAATAAAATCAAATATCATTTTAATTTTTTCTGTAATAATAATGATTGAAAATTCAAGTTTGTTTCTTTACTAAATTTGGTTTCTTTACTTTACTGATTTAATATTCTGAAATTCTATAAACCTCATATAATATGATCTTAAAAAACTACAAAATTAATTATAAAGTATTCAAGATAAATGATGTATGTAATTTGAAGGGTAAAGTTCAATTATCATCTCAAAATAGAATGACAATCATCAATTGATTTTCGTTCAAGATGATGGTAAATAGAAGGCACGCTAATGAATAATATTCAAATGATTCCCATCCAAAATAATTATCTTCAAAATACTTCTTAACGATATAAAAACATCAACTTATCTCCTAGATATCATGAAATTTAGTGATTGACTGATGTTGACTTATTAAAGTAGGAGATTATCCTTATTGATAATAAATATTCCACCTAATGTTGTTGCGCTCGTTTTTTACAAATTGTTGATGCAACTAGGGCTGGGCAAAAAAACCGTGGCCTAAAAAAACCCGCATTGAACCGGTGGTTTGGTTCGATTACTGGATCGGTTTTTTTATAAAGAACCGAACATATAGTTATATAAAAACCGAAACAATGGTTCGGATTTGGTTCATAATGCATAATCGAAGAACCGAACCGAAAAACCGGAATATTTTTATAATTTTATTAAGTTTTAAAACATATTACATTTTTATTAGTTATCTTAAATTGTTACAATAAACTCACACACACACAATTACTACTATATATATATATATATATATATAATATTTTCACCATAAAACAAATCCTAAAATCAAAACTTATAAATTAATAAAAGCTGTTGAGTCATTGATCTGCACTCAAAATTGGTTTCAGCTCAACTCTATTAAGAGAGTGTATAATACAACTAAGTCAGGAGGAAGCTAAATTTTATGAATTAATTAAAACAGGTAATATTATTATTTATTATGCTATTTTTTGTTATCTCATTTTTAATATTTTGTTTAAAGAATTAATGATTTTAATATAATTGTTTTAATTTCTTAGAGAATTTTTTAGGCCAATGAAATCTCAACAAGAGCAAATAGCTGTCGATTGATGTTTTTGGTTAATAAATTTTTTTAATTAGAAAAAAAATAGTATCTTGCTTTCATAATTTGTTTATTTAATTATTTAATGTTGTTTTAAATTTTTTTATAGATTCAAACATTGAGCTGGAAATTAGAAAATGCATGTTGATGAGTAATGAAATCATGAAAATGTGAGAATGTTGTTGATATTTGTTTGTAATTTTTGTATTTTGTGTTGTAACTATTGTTATTTTTATGTTTTTAGTTTTTGTAATTTTATGTTTATATAGATGGTGCATTTGAGGTTGAGTTTAAATTTATATTTTTAAATGTGTTTTGAATATTTTTTATTTATTTTCAATATTTCTGTATTTGTAATAAAATTGTGATGCAAAATTTATTCGGTTAATGAAGTATAATGAACTATAAATTTAAAAATTTAAAAATAGGCCTAATAGGCATAGAACCGAAAAATCTGAACCGAACCGAACCGAACCAAATGGTTTGGTTCATGTTTGGTTCTTTATTTATTTGGTTTTTATTTGGTTCTTTTTAAATAAGAACCGATTTAAATTGGTTCAGTTAAATTTTAAACCGAACCGAACCGAAGCTGAACCGTGCCCACCCCTAGATGCAACATCTCTAAAAGAAAAAAAAAAAGTAACCACAATAAAATATTAAGTAATAAAAAGTGTTAGGATTTTAATATTGAAAATGTATATTTACTTGTTAGGTTAAAAAGTATTAAATTGATTCTTTATTTGGGCTTCGGATTCAAAAAAATTACAGCGCATGCCACTAAATCAAAATTCTTTTTACTGATACACATTGTGATTTCAACGACTCAATTTGAAATTAAAAAATCAAGCTACTTTTTCTATGGCTATAACAAATCTAATTCAAAATTCAATCACCATTAATTTCGTTTAGCAGATACAGGTTCCAACAAGCTTCATACTTAACAAAATCATAAACCCACAACAAAATATCAATAAATAACAGTAGCTATGTCATCTTCAAGATGTAGGATCTTGAAGATGAAAATGAAGATAAGAACTTGGAGATTAATGGATGGGTGATCAAGCTCATAAACGAGCATATAGAGATTGTGGTTAACGGGCATCTATATAAATCCCAGAGTTTGCTGCAAATCCTGCAGAGTTAAACTACAAATATGAGAACAAACGTGGCAATTTCTTCAAATGGTGGGAATCAAGTACGTACAAGTATAAAGTAATTATAAGAGGATTGAGAAAGTTGAGTGAGGGTTTGGAAGGCAATGATGATCTAGAAATTGAAGATAAAATGATGCTGGAGATGGTTATTAAGCTTGCTGCAAAATCAGATTCAATTATTAAGCTACTGCTTATCATCTTGTTCAAGCTGGAACTTTGTGTGACCTATATGTTTCATGTTGCTACAACTGAAGTATAAGGCTACAAAGCAGTAGAAATTAAATGGCTGAATAAAGTACTTCCATATACCAAAAAAGCTTATGTATTACATCCAGAGAACTATATTTGGAGTTTAAAATATTACATTTATATTGTCTCAGTCAACATCCTCCAGTAGTATATTACATTTTGCCCTTTCGGCTTCTATAATAAGTGATTTATAGACCAAATATTAAGAGCAACAACCTCCAAAAACTACTAACTTCGCCTAATAATTTATAATTCAAAAGACATAACCACATGTACTAGATCCCATGCATTATTATAAAGTCTATTAAGCTCAATGTAAGTAGGATTAGGGATGGCAATTTCCGAGTCCGGGTCTGGGTTTGGGCTTTCTGGTTCCGGACTCGGATAATGAATTTCTATACCGAATCTGGATTAAAACTCGAGTTTTTCAATTCGAGTCCAGTCCGGGTTTCCGAATTATGGGTTTTAAATCCGGATTTGTTAAAAATTATTTAAATTAAAATAAAAAAATAATTATTTACAATTTAAAAAATAATTTTTTTGACTAAAATAAAATATATATATATATTTATATTTATATTAAATACTTTTAAAAAATTAATATATAAATAAATAAATCCGGGTCCGAGTTCCGGATTTTCGGAACACTTAAACCCGGACCCGAATCCGGAAATATTTGGGTTCCCATTTTCACATCCGAATTCTAGAAAAAAATTAATCCTGTGCGGGTTGAACCGGTCCGAAAAATTTGGGTTCGTCTGGATCTGAGCCGGGTCCGAGTTGAGTTTCCATCCCTAAGTAGGATCGCTTAACCAGGCTTCATAATTGAAAAAATGAGCACCCTGAAAATACATGCCGCTCAGCTAAAGAAAAATGATAGAAAATTATTCGAAATGGACACTAAATGCTTTTTGAGAGATCTCTACAAATCGCTGGTATGGCTATCGAAGTCATTATCATCGGCATATAAATTTTAGATCCAAGTGGTAGTCTTAGATCTCTTAGTTATGATTCTTGAGAAATACACTGGTTTGGTCCATTCCCCAAAAGAAGTTTTTACGGGATCCTATCTATCAAAATTTTTACTTTTAATTTTAGCTAATGAATAATCATTGAGTCCTCCTCTTTCTAAACATTCGACTCAAGTGATTAGTGAACTTATAAAAGATGCTTAGAATTAGTATAGTGAATTTTCAATTAAGGATCTCTGACTATATTAAAGTCGGTAATAAAGTAATATACAATATATATATATATATATATATATATATATATATATATTAATACACTACGGGAATACAATACATTAGAGTTTGTATTTTTTTTATTTTTTAATTTATCCGTAACTTTAATATGATAAGAGATCTCTTATTAGACCATTCATATCTCTAACTATAATGCCGATTGTAAATGGCATTGGAAATGGATCAAAAGTTGCATTTCTTATTACTGGTGCATTTCCTACTACCGATGCATTCCTTGTTATCGGTGCTCTACTTATTGCTATTGCTTCTTTATTACAGTTACTTGTATGCTTATTGATATTGACAATATAGGACTCAGTTCTAGTGGCTTCAATTGTGGTTTGTGTTTCAGGTTATGGTTCAGGTATAGTGTGAGGTTCAGTTGTATTTTATGTTGAAGTTTATGGTTCTAAAATGAAAGGCTTGGAAAATTTAATTTGTATTTTTATTAATCTCTTTCTTCCCACCAACTTCTTTTTAACACTTTTTTTTTTCACAATAGCAATTCCATTCAGTTGTTGTTGTACTTGAACATTACCTTTGAAACCCAAATAAAGGTTTAGCGGCAATATCTGCTACATCATTCTAAAACAACATCCTTTTTAATCACATTTGTCGCATTAAGTGCTATGAGGCTAATACAATATCTGTATGTTTCTTCTCATTATACAAGTATCTTGTCTAATATAGCTAATGATCATTATCTATTTTACCTTTCTTTTCATTCTATTGCAGTGTAATTTTGCTGATGAATCTCTCATATCCATAACTGTTTCTCCCAACCATTTTTTTCATTGCAGCATTGATCAGAACAACTCTATTTAGAAAGTTAGGGTCAATGAGGGCAAGCTCAAAAGATTTACGAAGTTTACAAAACCTTTCACCCTCAAGTTTGGTTGAAATAATAAAAGCATATCTGTAACATAAATTAATAACAACACTAACATAGCCATGATATCACAAAATGGAAAAAAACAAAACAAAATATCAATAACCAAAACATGCAAGGTAGTTCTCATTCTGTTTAAAAACACAATTTTGTTGTTATATTTGCTAAATAACCACCTATAGCAATATATATAAATAAATCATACAAATGTATATACTTTTTTGTATTTAAAAACTTACTTTCAGAAGAAGTACCATAAATTTTGTTAATAGTAGAGTAGAAATAAAAAGCTCCAAATTCACTATAAACTAGGGTTTCAACCTAATATTTTTAAATAATAATAGAAGCAGCAGAAATTTATCATATCTACATATCAGTGTTCTACTAGATAATGTTTTACATTACACGAATTTTGCTAAAACCATTTTAATGGAAATAACTTAATGAAAAATAAAAATTCCTTACCTCAAACATTATAAGATTTTTGTTTCTAGTAAGCAATCTACAATAGTCACTATTTTTGTATTCTTTAGAACCAAAATCCCTTGTTTATGGTCAATATTCTGATGCTCAATTTCTAAGTTTCTCTCTTAAAACTATGAAAAGGAAGACAATTCGCGCCGCGAGGCAAAGCTGCTTTGTTATTTTACATTTATTCATTTATATATTTTCTAAGTAGTAAATAAGTTATTATAAAGTGGATAAATTTTAAATTATTCTCTCGTCATTTGATTATTTTTAAATTATTCCATTTATCTTTGAAAATTTCAAATTACTCCAATTGTTGCTCAAAAGATAAAGGAAAAAGGAGGTTGATTGATGATTTTTTTTTCTGTCTTCTTAACAAAAAATTGAGGTAAATTAACCTTTTCAAAAGTAAAATGAACAATTTAAAAATATTCAATTTATAAGTGGAATAATTTAAAATTAACCCTTATAAAATTAAGAAATTAGTGATTAAAATATTATCCATTATAAAATTATAAAATTAGGGGGTAGTATAACGTTAGTCACATAGCTTTAAACTAACTCCCGTTACGTAATTTGTTCAAATATAATTTTATCCTTTCAGCTGTTAACTTTAATGGAGAGATCACAACATTTGGAGAATAAATTGAAATTTTGGTATCCTTGAGGGGCCACTTTGAAGACAGCCACTCTAGGTGGGGCAATTATATATATATATACAATAATAAATTGGGTTAAATTGAAGTTTACCATAATTTGAATATGTTTTCAACAGTACTTTGTGGCCTTTGAAAAAATAAAAATAAAATGTAACAATTTACACGGAGGATAATACTGCCATTATCTTATATATATTTATATAGCAAAACAAAACTCTAGTCTAGATATATAGATATCCAATAAAATAATGCTAATTTGCAGTAACAACACATAAATGTTATAAACATTTGAATTTGGAAGGACTCGACCATAAAGGACAAGTTTTAGTCCTCTTCCCAATTTTGGCCAGCCTTGAAAGGCGAAAAATTGGTCTATGATCAAGCCAATTGAAACAATTATTAATTGAACACTAAGCCTTTACCCCACCCCCACCCAAAAAAATAAATAAATAAATAACCACTATTCCTTTAATCTTAAACTTTTACTCAATACCTTTAAACAAGGTTTAATGATACAAAGTGTTTAAACCAAAATACGAATCCATCTATTAATTGTTGTCAAACCTGAATTGCCACTATGCCTAACTTGAAGAGAATTTCCATGAGGAGATGACTTCTTAAAGTGAGAAATTGAGCTGTACTGACCATTGTTCTTAATTATTTGTTTATTAATGCAGTTATTATCACCATAATTGCATCTTTCTTTCACAATTAACAATTGTTTTATTATGTTGCTTTTACAAGCGAAGTAATGCAACCTTTGATGAGCTTTCTTTTAGACTCTGGATTAAAATTGAGTGCAAAGATTTCAACAGTGAAGATAAGATAATGACCCAGACCAAACAAAGTAATAATAATACATGCCTTAGAAGAAAAAATTGAAAACGTATAGGCACTACTACTAGGTAGTAGGTATAGGTAAAGTCTTTAGGGTTTGTTTTCTTGAGGTGATGAAGTTGACGCAGCCCTTTGTCTAATTGTCTTTGTTTAGATTACAAAGAAAGACAAGAATAACATAACTTATAATGAAGGAATTATATAAGGGAGCATATATTAGAAATTATAAATATAACTTAAATAAATTTATAAAATTTAAAAAAATTATTAAAATATTAAATACTAAATTAACTAAAATATTATAATCCTTAAAATAGTTAGTGCTTATTTATTTTATCAATTCGTTTTCGTTACCCACCTTATTAATTGGTAATAGAGCAGGTCACATAATTTTCCGCTAACCCGCTTCGTCAACTTGTTGTGTCCTATAATGCCCAGGCACGAATTAAATTAATTTCTGGTCTTTTACTGTTAAAATATATCAAATGTGGGTTACAACGCTGCGTTTATGGGAGCCCTTTTACCATGCGTAACAGAAAATAATAACATGGTGTCAAGATTCATGCATGCACGATGATTACACTTAAGTTTGCTGTTGAAGCAAGTTTTAGGGTAATAATTGGGATGTTTGTTTTGATGGGATTAGCAACATTTTCGCATTAATTAGTTGGCTTTTGACTTAATTTCCTTTAATAATATTATTACTTAAATCCCACACCACAAAGCTTTACTGTATAATAGATCCAATAAGATCAATTACAGTGCACTATTACAGATTTACAATACTCAATTGATCACACAATTGTTATATTTATTTATTTCATGTAGCATAAATTATTAGAATAATAAATTATAAATTTTTGATAAAATTCATCGTCTAAAATTTAAAAATATTTGTGTTGTATTACTAAAAATCAATAACAAAATATACGGAAGTATATATGAATTCATAATACTTAATAACTCTCTAGAGCTGTGTGATTTGTCTTTTAAATTACCATATTATTTTAGATAATCATTTAATTTTCTCTATGCACTCTCTTTGATGATCGAATGTCAGCAGAGAATAGAATAATAATACAGCTATGTGATTTGTCTTTTAAATTACCATGTTATTCTAGAGAATCATTTAATTTTCTCTATGCACTCTCTCTGATGATCGAATGTCAGCAGAAAATAGAATGATAATACGTGTAACCTATGGACTATGAGCACTTATATAGACAACTTTTCATGTTGCCTTTAAATATTCTTATTTCAGTCCATCATAGAAATAAAAATTACCCTTAAGTATCTACACATTAAAAGCTTACATTCCATTAGATATATTAAAATTCAAATTACTAAAATCTTATGGATTATTTTTAATTGAATTTAACTGTATATGATAATTCTTAATACATAATTATTTACATATAAACCTAACATTAGAATAACGCTGATTAAAAAATCTAACATAAATCATTCTAACTATTTTATGTTGTATCAAACTAATACGTTACTAATCAAATATTAATAAATAATTGTGATAGATTATTTTATTACCTAATCAAATATATATTATATTAACGAGTCTAATATATTACACCCTATATAGTAGTAATTATGAATAAATATAACCTTTAATTTTATTATTTTAGCTCATAAGAGAATGAACAATTTTGTACAAGAAGAATTCCTATATTCAATCATAATACATAAATAACTCTCCCATTGAGAGTTACTATAGAGTCATATATGGTTTGGCCAACAGTGTAGTCACTCTCATATCTCCCTCTCCTATTCTTGCTCTGCTTGGTTTCGGTGTGTGTAATTTCAAGCTTGGATTAAGGCAGCAACTTGTAGACTTGGATTGAGTTAGAAGGGAGTTGGGCAGTAAGGATCAGTCATGGCCAATCAACAAATGTACATGATCTTGTCTCTCTCTCTCTCTAAATCATGTGTTTAAATGAATATGAAAGATCATTGGTTTAAGTCTAAAAAATTTCTCAGCAACAACAATTTAAATTTCATTAACGAACCGGAGAAAAATGAAGAGAGAGCATGCATTAAAGATACCTTAACACAGAATACCTCTATTAACATATAGTATGCACACAATAAAGTAGAACCACTTAACTCTTTTAGCACGCTCCCTACCATTATGTCTGGCTCTTTCGAAAAATGGTACATTGATGCCCTTATGCGATGAAATTCGGTCCAAATTTGATGAACGTTCAAATTATATTTTCGAGTCTTTGAAGTGACATATTAAACACCCAATTCTGTTTCTGTTAACCTAAGCTAGCTCTCCCTGTTCGAAAGTTACTCTACATCAATTTCTATCTAGTATGTTATTTTTTTTAGAAGTGAAGGATTATTGAACTGCAAATCCATATATATATATATATATTTTTGAGCCTTTCCGAGTTTCTAAAACTAGTCAAAAGCTAGTCCGAGAATCTAAATCAGATTTTGCCAAAGCTATTCAGTGAACAACTTGATAGGATAGAAGTCTCTTCTTCCTCAAGTAAAGTCCAAATTACTCACGACGATGCACAATCTAGCAAGATTGGTGTCTTTGGACTATGATCGATCTTCTATTGCCTCTTCGAAATAGAAGCATTTAAGGAAGAACCTCTTCCAAAACAAATAAAATCCATTGGGAACTAGCTCTTCCCAAAGTCGGTCTCCTCACGATTTAGCTATGAATATGAGACCTAGTGCTTTAAACCAATCCGGGTTTAATGCATCTTACGTCTATGAATGGAACATAGATGGAATGTCCGAATACAACATCCTTGGGTTGTTGCAACAAATGACCATGGCGGCTAATGCCTATAAAACTCAATCGGGAACTTGGACAAAGCCATTGCGGAAATCTTGATTGCGTGGTTTCTTGGTCAGCTTAAAGGTTGGTGGGATCATCTTCTCACTAAGCGACAACAATCGACATTCTAAATGCTATTCAAGCAGATGAATATGGAGCACCCATCGTGATGAATTAAATGAGCCTATTCGAGATCTTTGTAGCTACCTTGATAGTTACAATATCTCTTCATTTCATAGGTGATCCTTCTCACCTAAGAGATAAAAATCTTTGAGTTATTGCATAACCTAAGATGCAAGAAACTTAGTGATTTCCAAGATTATAAATCCACTTTTTCACCGGACTATTTACGAGAGATGATGCAAATCATGTTACTTGGAAAGAAAAGTTCCTTGCAGGGTTACCAACCCTCTTGGGTGAAAAGGTTAGAAACTCCATTAAAGCTTTATATGACAACCAGATTCCTATGACAATCTCACCTATGGTGAACTTGTCGATTATGTAAATAAGGAAGGTCTAAAGATATGTCAAGATTTAAAACTCAGGAAAAGATTAAAATGGGAGTTTAAAAGATCAAAACAAGAATTGGGCGACTACGTAGCGGTTCAATTATGATCCTTTAATATATATATAAGAAGAATCTAGAATTTATGAGTGTCCAAACTCCAAATCAGCAAAACAAAAACACTCCAAATCAGTACATGTGTTTTGTGTTTTTATTACGTGGGTTATAAAGGACAACAGAGTAATGGAACCAAGCATGTAGTATAGGCAGACCTTCTTCTATTGTAATAAATTTTGACAAGCATCAGACCACTGAGCACATATTTCCAAATTTTGCACGGCATGCTATGTGCCTTTAGGCCTTTATTTCAGTGTCCAAAGGAGCCAATAAGCAAGAAGGCATCACAATGACGTGATGACATTAATTATTGTTATTGTCTCCAATCCCTACAATAAAGTTTGGAAACTCCAATTCCATTTTCCATCATAATGATGGGAAGGTTCTCTTTATTTCATTCCAAAGGGATCCAAAGATTTTTCACAGAAACTTTGCATGATTGATGGGAGCAAGGCATGGGGTTATTATAATCATCAACATTGGCCTTTATAATTGTTCATTTGTTTGCATATAAAAACACTCACAAACTTTTTTTAAGCATTTTTATTTTTTATTAAAATATAAACTTGTGAGTAGTAATAAACAGAATGATAAATTTTAAAAATTGTGTCAAACAATTGTGAGTAATAATTAGTGAAAAACTTGTTATAATTACTTGTAATGAACTTGTTAAAATTTATCTAAACAACACACCTAGGGAGAGTCCAACTCTCAACTTCATTGATAAGGCGACCAGCAGAAATTATATATCTTTAATGCATGAAAAAATTTTATTTTTCCAAAATACATTTTCAAAGCTATCTTCATTATAACCGAGTGAAACTATATATGCCACACCTACCGAAGTGTTTTTTGCCTTGTGAAGGAAAATAAAAGGGGAAAAAGAGAGACCAAAAGTGTAAGATTGGTTGTTAAAGCAAAAGGAAGGGAGAGGGTCAATAAAATTGGCTACACCACAAGCGAGTTGTAGGGCTACATCGATAATCATGGCTTTTGAATGATTAACTCTTACCTTTTGAGCATAAATGGTGTTAATTTAGATGATAAATGGACCTAGCATTACCTTACAACATTGCTTTGGCTGTGATCAACCTTGTATAAAGCTGCCTCAATCTTCCTTTTAAGCTATGGTTTGGCAAGCCAATAAGTCAATCCCAAATGTAGCTGACTTATTGTGCTTAAAATACATTGACTCATTGAGCTACCAACTCTGGGTAAGCATTCTTTTTAAGTTTAGATGATGTTGATTGTGTCTGTTTGATTCATCAGGAATTCTCATGAATTTCATAATGGGCATTTAACAAAATTCTAATTAAAAAAAAAAAAATCTTACATGATGTCAACACCACCATTTCCGCGCGCTATTATTTAACTAAACTTTATCATATATATAAAATGCGCACGATGTTTAATTTCGAGATAAGTTTGTGCATTAAAAAAATTAATTGCTCCTTAGATCAGTGTGGCTATACGTGGTATCGGCACCACATAAAACTTCCTTGTAACACCTAAAACTTCCTTATAACTCATGTTGACCGTGAAGTTTCACGATATTCAAGCCTAATGGGCATCACTCATGCTAAATAATGAAGGACAAATTCTTTAGACAGGGCACGACTTTAGAAGATACTTATTAAAACAAGGGCTGTTTATTAGTAAATTCTTATGTCTTAACAAACATATAATCAAAAGAAATGAAAAGAAAGTCTAAGAATCTCCGCCAAGCGCGGCCGTGACTCACATCAGCACGAGAATCCAAGAAAAAAGAATCCCTAGATAATAAGAATTGAGAAATTTGAAAGCATAAAAATGTAAAAAGGACCCTGCTAATCCGGGCCATGCTCTCCTTCGGGGAGACACTAGCAGGGACAATTACTCATCTCCATTTGATCAGAATAAAAACATCAGCACACATTTTCTGGTTTTAGCTTTTCAGATTTTAAAAAATTTTATAACGTACAAGCACAATATGTGCCCTAGCTAGCTACACCTCCGGAACTCCAAGGTCCCGTTTGGGGCAGCTGCGTCGTATGTTTAAGCTCCAAACGACTACAAATATCTGGACTCGTTACCGTCCCCCTGTAACACTCCAACCACCCCATGGGTCGGTTACTAGTAACGAGTCTTGAAGGGTGTAACGAACATGCCTAGTCTCTACATTGGATCAAAAAGTGGTTCAGAGGGATCAAAAACAGCAAACTCATATGGAGCTACTGAGCCGGCCCAACCACAGACAATTTGGCAATTTTTATGCCAGGTGTTTGTGCAAAAGCGTTGTCAGCTCCAAGTGCATTTTGGAGTGAATTCGAAAAAGAAAATTCTACTCCCTAAGCTGCATCCCAATTTTTCTAAATAATCTGTTTAGTTATGTATTACCATGTTAATGATGAAATAATGTCGTACATGATATGTTAATGTTACATCACTTGTGAAATAATTCAGGATACAATACAGCTTCAAAACAACTAGTATCACTAAAACAAAGAAAGGGATATTCAACTAATGGAAAAGTTACCAATTTGTGTATGGCACAACCAATTGAACTATTGTCAAAATGCAAAGGTTTGAGCTAAGCTTGAATCCAATGAAAGCCCAAAAACTGTAAGCAAGTTCTGATCAAACCAACCCACGATTAAGTCTTAGCCTATTCCAGAATTCATTGAGCCGAGTGGCAGGATTTGGGATAGTCCTTTTAAATTTGATATTCGAATATGCTGCAAACTAGTTTCAAACTGCATATTCTATCTCCACTAAGGAGTATAAACTGCTGCATTTCCCCCAATAAATTATGGCTCAAAACGAAATCTGGAAAGGCATAATCACTTGTAAAAATCATGCTGAACCTGTGATTACTACAGGCATAAACAGTATAGAAGAATTTTTACATCAGTAATCATAGATTTCGATCATAGTAAGAATCACTACACTTACCAAGAAAAAAAACGAGGGGAAAGGGAAACACCCAAATGAAGGATCCCATTAGAAAAATGTCATGGTAAGTACCGATTTCAAAGAAATAGGTAAAAAAGAGTGCGAGGGCTTTCAACACCAAGCTGAACCAAAGCTGAGTAAATGATCATATCACTGAACAAATTACACATTGGGTTTAATAATCAGAGTAAACATAAAACTCTCTGAAAACGTACCCAAGCAAAACTTCACAGCTACAAATAATAGAAATAAAGGCAACATCATATTAAAATTGCTTATATGCTGCAGTAACATTTGATGATACCTCCCTATAATGTGCTAAGGTCTACTTAAAGTAGCTAAAAGTTCATTACAAGTGTTCTAGTTTCATCATCCTAATCTAAATACCAACACTTTTACTAAGAACTGCCAATGAATATGTATAGGATAAACCACACAATCAATTAATTCAAGGCAGGTAATGAAGAAACATTAATCAAAAGGAATAAACTGACAAATACAAGATAATAATTTGTGGAATATATCCGATGATATTGCTAGTAAAACAACAGACAGAAGACTAAGAAAAACATTCATAGATTGGCAGATGATGCCACAATGCAACCAATTCTTGGACTGTGATCACATCATTACCACACAAACTAATTTTTTTAATCAAATGCTGCTAGTAGTTGTTGCAGCATACTTGGAGCAGATTGTATAAATAGTGTAACACTAAACAGGATCACTTGTGCGACTGCCCAAACAGTCAGTTTGTATGATATAAGGAAGAACATTTACTAAGCTCTATGTGAAGAACTTTTTTACTATTAGGATAGGATAAATGGTGCAGCATAGTAGTAAAGAGCTTGTAAGATCAAAAAGCAAAATTGGTGCACAAAATAGTCAGGTACTATATATAAACAAAAACAACAAATGCATGATAAATTGAAAAGACCAATGAGAGTACACACCACCAAGGCTATGAGATGAGCCATGAAAGTAACGGAAACATAGTTTTTATCCGAAAATCTCAAAACATAATGTGCACTGCATACAAAATTGTGCCAAATTCCCACCTAACATCATAAGATCAGAAGCTCTCAGCAGCTGGTCAGTCTGCAAACAACATTGAACAAACTAAAACCTCAATACTGCAAAAATAACCAAGGACTCAAAATGCAGATAATCCAAAGGTTCACCATCTTTAACAATTACGATTCCAAAACGCCTCCATTCTTTACAATGAGAGGCAGTATTTGGCAAACTCTGCATTATAGCCAGTGAGCTCTAGTTAAATTTTATTATAATCGATTAACGGAGATGCAACTATTTCTAGATCAAAATAGCTGGAACATTTTCCTCCCTAACATATTCTACTAAAACTTTGAGAAACAGATGGCCATTGCGCTCAGCACACTTTTCACTTGAGCCTCTCTTAATATACTGTGCTAATTACTACAATAAAAAAAAGTAAACAAGGATTTAGAAAAACAAAACTAAATATAAAACTCATCAATGTTAAACCAGCAGTTTTCATACATGAGAATGAGCCATTTCTCTCAGCTCTTTGACGCCATACTCTCTCGATCCACCTTTTCCCCAAAAATCTTTGTTGCAACCATGTTATCAACAAAATACTCTCTGTAAGGATGATTTCTCGGAACAAGCCTTCGAAACTTCTCAAATTGTTTCTCAGCCTCGTCTTTCTTCCTCAACAAAGTATAAATAATCCCCTGACACAAATATGGCCTAAAATCCCTCGGCTCCTCTTTCACAAGCTCCTCATAAACCCTCAAAGCCTCAGAGTGCTTACTCTCCATCACTCTAATTTGCGCAATCAATAACTTAAAATCCCGTAAATCAGATTTCTTCTTCTCCTTCTTGCATTTCTCCATCGCATTCTCAATTCTCTTCTCTAATTCATTTAACTTCTTATCCGACCCATCATAAACCATCACGAGTCCATGGTAAGCCTCGACTCGAAGAGGGTCTTTCTGTAATATTTCTTCAAACCCTTTAATTGCCGCCTCAGACTCACCGGCGTAGCTCTGAACTTGAGCTTTTAACAACTGCCATTCGAATTCGTTCGGCTCAAGCTCAATCAAACGGTCAATAACATCGACCGCCTCTACGAGCTTGCGTGATTTGATTTTGACTTCCATCAGGGACTGTAGCGCTTCGATATCGTTAGGGTTTGCAGCCAGGTGCTGTTCAATTTCCTTCTCTTTTTCCTCGTACGAAACATCCTCTTGAGCTGATGTTGTATCTTTGGTCGATTCGTCAGCAGCGGCAACGGGGGCGGCGATTGCGGGTTTGATGTTGTGGAAAGGGAGGCGCATGAAGAATAATGCAGCAGCGGCAACGGTGACGGAGGTGATTTTGATGAGAGGTGAAGAGAGAGGAGTTAGGGCTTGGAGGAGGGAAGGCTTCGGGTTTTGTTGTGATGAAGGTGAGGGTGAAGATGAGGCTTTGATGGAGGAGAATTTGAACGGTGATGATGAGGGAAGAGTTCGGAGGGAAATGAAGGAAACGGGTTCGGGGAATGATGGACGGTGGTGATTGAATGAAAGAGATAGAGGTTGGTGACCGCTGTGTACTTTAGCAAGGGATTCCATTTTTGGCTAAAAACTCTAAAACCCTGGTGATGATGAAGATGAAGAAATATGTTGATAACCAGTCAACAGTTGGGGAAGAGGAAGTTCTCTAAAACCCTCGACCTCGAGGATCTGCGTTTCGCTTTTACGATGTCGTTTTAAATTAGAGTGAGTTTTCGTCTCTTACAAGAACGTGCTCGGCCTAATCTTAATAGGAGCCCACTAAAGCGCAATAAATAGTCGGCCTCATTACGTTTGCTTAACATTAGGGAGGAGTGTATTTAATGATATCTGTAGCAATTTTCTTTGGAGCCCAATAACTGAACAGACTTATTTACTAATTTTCAGCCAAATTTTTACGCCTATCACATGTTGAGATGGCAATGGCACATCTATTTTACCAAACTCGCACACTCATAAAATATAAATTATTAAATTTATTTGTAATTTTATGTGAATTTTAATTTTTTTTAAAAAAAATTGTCCACTGCAATTTTGACAATTATAAAAACTGCAATGATATCCAAGAGATTTTTTATGGGTTCTCACATTTAAAATCATAAAATATTAAAAAGATATTTTTAATTAAGACCCAAAAATTTAAATTATATAACTCAATATGTAAATTTATAAAAATAACCTAAAATTTCACATAAAATATAAATTATAAATTAAAATTTCAATATCAATCAAATACAAATTCTCAATTTCAAATATGAAATACACAAGTTCATCAAAACTCAAAAGTACTTTCAATTAAAAAACTAAAAAAAAAAATTACAAACTAGTATCTAAAACTAAAAATACAATTATATAAAAGTAGAATAATATATCAGCAACAATTATCATCTCATATTTTCATTTAATACGAATTATAAAAGTTAAGATCTTCATTTTATTCACTGTCATTAACATCCATCCAACATAATGAAGTGACTTGAATTATTTTTAAGTTTAATATTTTTTAATTAAAATTTTTAAAAAATTAAAAATGAAGTGTGGGTTGGTAGATACCTACATATATTTAGCATATACCAAACCCGTGCGCAACCCACTGCAGGTTTTAGTTTATGATATCAAACTCATCGATAATTAATAAAATTCATTGCAGTGGGCGGATATTTACAAGTGGATTTGAGTGAGTTTATGGGTACCAATGTCATCCCTAATATAGAGTAGTGATAGTTAAATTGTTCTTTTTATTTCATTAGCTTGTACTTCTCAATTAACTTCACTTATTTCTAAAATTATCCTTATTAAAAAATAAAAAATAAAGCAATCTTTTTTCTCCTCTCTCTCTCTCTCTCTCTCTCTCTTTCAATCTCTTAAATTATCAATTTCTAAAAATGAAAGTACTTGATGAAAAATATGCTGAAACTTTTTAGTAGATAAAAGGATTAATATAAAATTTGAAAACAAATCACTTTGATATTGTTAGATATGAATCATTCAAAGTAAGAAGAAGAAAAAAACATAGAAGGATATATACCAAGTAGAAAATAGAGGAAACAAAAACAATTTTAAAAAAAATCACTCACCCTCTATTATTAAAAGTAATTTAATATCGCAGGTCCTAATTGTCATGGATCTATCCGTAATCATATGTCTATACGTTAAACCATTTTGTACACTTTATTTTTGAATTAATGGAGAAAGAACTTTATTAAGATTCTACGATTTTATATACATATACTACAAAATTTGAAAAAGAAAATAAAGGAAGAAAATAACGATTTTTAGGGAAAGTTATAAGAGAAAGAGAAAGACAAATGATAATTAAACTTTTTTTTATGGGATGAATGATTTTTATTTATGGCTATCTATGAAAATATTAATGTTCTAATTTATCATTATAGTAGTGGTTATTTATCATTAGAGTAGAAATTGTTTGTCTCTAACAGTTTGACTGAGTGGTTTTTAAACAGTCATATGAATTTGAATACTAAGAAAGATAAAGGTTAAAAAATTAATTTGTGCTTCATGACCCACCCACCCGCCTTATTAAAAAATAAGAAAAATATACAGTAAACTGGATGCCATCAAGCGAACCTATAAGAGGGCATCGTTGGATGTATAGGAGGCAAAGTCTATCAATTAAGAGCTGCATAGTTCAAACCCATATTAGCCATATGATATTATATTTTCTGTAAGTATGAGTATGATCAGCCAGAATGAAATAAACATATATGGCGGCGGGGCAGCTGTGGGGTGGACTTGGAGATATGATCAGTAATTCAGTGTAAGACCTAATAATTTCGTTTGCAGTCAACTGTGGGCTTAATGAGATTGAGAGTGCATAATATGAAATAAGATTGTTAGTAATGTTATACTTATTTACAAGGGGCAGAGGGAGCTTAAAACTTACAGGGTCACGGCACCCCTAAGTTTAAAAAATTTTAAAAGAAAATATTAAAAATTAGATATAAAAAAATTGATTTGGCTCTGCACAATTAATTTGTAAACTTTATATATGATGAAAATATAATTTTATATTTTGTGAAGTAAATGGTATGTTTGAAATTGAGGTGTTGTAGCTTTTAAGCTACTGTTGTTGTAGAAAAAATTATAATTATAAAATAAAGGTTAATAATATGTAGTAAATATAATTTTAATAAAATTATTAAAAATATAATAGATTTTAAATCGTACAAGTGAAAAATCATATTAACATAGTTAACATAACTTAAAAGGTACAACATTTAGTGTTTACCAAACACTTTAGTATTGTAACTTAAAAGTTAGAACTACCCAACCATAATATCAAACATATCCAAAGTGAAAGTGACCCAATTGTTAGATCGTTGTTTTGTTAGTTGCTTTTTTATTCAGACAAAATAACAAATAGTATTTGAACAATTTGATAAAGTTTGGACCTAGCTCTTTGAATTTTATTTTGTTAATTGTTTTTTTCATTTTATTTATTAGTTGTAACAATAGTCTCAATTATCAATCAAAGTCCCCAAATCAAAATTGCTGCAGTAACTAACAATATTCCGAAAATTATGGCGACTGCCCAACAATTATGGATGACAAAACTATCTAAAATCAATCTCTTTTAATACTTGAAGTATAAACCTGGCTTCTCAGAGATTTATTTCGAACTCCACTCTTTTAGTTATTTAGTTAAAATATTTAGTTTGACAGTTTGTATCCTAATTAATGTATTATCAATAAAATTTTGTCATTTAAATAAGAGTTAATATTTAATTATCACTTGAGTCAATTAAATAATATTACAACAGTTGAGATATAAACTAAATATCTCAATTAACTAAGAATATCATTATTATAGGGTTTATATATACCGTATTGGCTTGTTGACTCGCACACAATCTCATCAGCTACTTTGCACGCATTCAATTTGATGTAGTTATGTGGGCTTTGCTGATATGAGGTCTCAAATATCTCATTTTAATAGTAAATTTTGTTGCTATGTATTGACTTATTTAACTACCGCCGCTGAAACAGGTTTGCGCTTCAGCTCCAGTCCCACATCAGAACAACTGCTACGTACGTACTGACTGTAGTGTTTTTATTGGGAACAAATAATTGCTCGAGGATCGAATATTATCCTAGACATGTGAACATCATAAGTACTTCTGACAAATTTCTTCCCCTTATCCTTTATTATATATGTCTTGCCCGCATTTGTAAGAAGAATTAATCTAATTTTTCGTCTCATGAGTCTTTTAAAAATCAATTTAATTGTGACAAGTGTATCCTATCTTTCAACCAGGATTAAAATTATATTATTATTATTATTATTATTTAACTATAAACTATCAATCAACAACCTCTCATAACGCTAATGCTAATTATATAAATTCTGTGGGATGATGATTATTTATGTATATATATATACATCCCCGTGTGTTATTCAGAAAAATTTGAATGATGATTGTTGGGGATGTCAAACTATATATGGGTTAGTTTCTAATTCTTTTTCTTTTAATAAAAAATTTGTAACTTCATACAAAAACAAACAAATAAATCACCTATATTAATTGCTCAATGTAAAGCTTACATTATAAAATAATTCCAAACATACCTTGGTCAAAAATCATTTTCAGTAGATGAGGGATGGTCTCGTTAACACTAGCTCAACGTAGAATATTAATAACAATTTGTGATAATCTCCTTAACACCTCAGTGAGTCCCATATGGCATAATCTCCTTGGCACTCATATGTCACTCCTAAGCTTGACTTGCCTAATCCTTGGTCATCTCTTTATGATAATTAATCTCCTTAATTACTACCCTACTATTATGTTAGACTGATCTTTTTGTCCAATATCACACCCATGTTAGTTTTTTTCTTAAGTCCTTAACACTCTGATGAGGATTCTGTCCCCTTTTCATATTCTAATTGGTCTTTTTGATTACTACTTATCACACCAACGTGGCATAATGATATGAAATAATCACTTTTAACACCGCAATGTGCTAATCTCCTAAACGTTCAAGATGATCAAACAACAACCTTTGTCATCGGGCTCGAGCATAAGTTTGATTTTGATACTATATGAAAACCCATGGACTTAACTAATATTGGAAAGACAGTTAATCTTATATACGTTGCTTATGTATTCTTAATTATTGGATAATCTTCTTAACAAATACTACCTTATATATATAATAGTTAATATGTTATTAGTGACAAAATTTCATTACTGAAAACAATTTTTTTTGGTTACATTTTTCAATATTTTTTTCTTTTCATTTACAAGCGTATTATAGTAGAAAATTTTGAAATTACGACAAACATATTTTAGTAGAAAATTTTGTGTTCTTTCTAACATCCATGAGTTGTAAGACAAACGGACCAGAGTCGTCTTTGAGCATAATTCAGCTGGAAAATGCACTTTATGCCCTCGATTGTCCAATTTTAAATAATAATAACCGAAAGAATTCTAGAATACATCTAAGATAGTATACTTAAATTTAATATAATTATTATTTATATAATAATCTTTTAAAATAATTATATACATATCATAATATCATTTACTTATTATAATAAAATTTATTTAATAACTGATAAAATATTGATATTTAATGGGTGAACCGCCGGAGTTCAAGGTCCAGATATTATTTAGTATCTTCATTAAAGCTTTAATATTTAGCACGAGAGATCAACTTATATATATATATATATATATATATATATATATGTGTGTGTGTGTGTGCGCGTGCGCGCGCGCGCAAGGATTGATTGCTTGATTATCACCGGTTCAAAATTTGGATCAAAGCACACAAAAAACACGGGAACCTTGGGAAAATGACTAGTGATGATCGACGACAAACACTTGAAAATATGGTCCCAAAATCAAACCCCACTTTCACTTCATTTATTACATCAAGATTACTGATCAATAACAATACAAACGAAGAGATTAAAATCACTTAAAAAGAGAAAACTAGAGATGATCGAGTAGAAGAAAACAAAGCAAATGGGGCAGTAGGGCATGCATATTATTAACGTTATCCTATGAATGGAGAAAATTTTCACAAATCTAAGGAGAAGAAAACAGTCACGCAGATAATGGAACAAAGAGGGCGGTGCCACGTTTTACGCAACGTGCCATGACTTCATGCAAACAGTGTTCCCACATGCCGTCACGTTTCACCCTTCCCAACTCAACCCCCCTACGGCGTCGTTTTTATTGTTATATAATACCTAGCTATCTAGAAGCTGAAGCTGAAGCCGAAGCCGCAGTACCATATAGCACCGCTAATTAATTAAATTAGTTGATGTTTCTTTTCTTATTATTTACCTATTTGGCATCCCTAATGGTAGCAGAATTCGCCAGTATCTTTTCGATCCTTTCTCTAGCCTCCGTTACTGTAGCTATTTCTGCTCTTTTCCTTGTGTAGGCTTCAAAGAACTCCTTGTTCTCTTTCTCCAATTCTTTCCACACTGTATTCATAACACATACATGCATGTTTTTTCACACACGTGCTTGTGTGTATATATATATGTGTGTGTGTTTGTATAAATAAATATATGTCTGTGTGTGCGAGTGAATATACATATGTGTGTCCACGAGTGTTTCTGACTTGAAAAGGCAACTGATATAAATGAAGAATATGATACGATGTAGAACCTGTTGATGTGATGACGGGTTTGATATTTGCATGTTTGGAGAGAGCTTCCATGCACTCCTCTTTGCTCATGTTGAATACAAGACACTCTTCTATTAGATGGTGCACCTGCATCAACGATCACATCACGCATCGCCATCATCATCATCATCACCAACAACAAAGAATCAATCAGTCAAATCAATAATCACATAATCAAAAATGAACACCGGAGGTATTTTGGCTTCGTTCCGATCAAGTTGGTTTGACCTCTTGCAGCAAAAACAGAAAGACAGAATAATCTTGTAGTCATATTTACCGACTTACCAAATGAATATATGAAGCAGAAGAGCCATCCATGGCGGCACAGTTTTCTATGAAATCTTTTCTATATATATCAAATCTTGTATGATTAAATTGTGTAGGGAAATTAACAAGCGGCAGAGGAAACTAGCAAAGGTTATAGGGAAAGTGAAGAAGAAGAAGGAAGAATGAACTAGATCAAGAAAGCCAAAAATATAGAATATATATAATACGACTTCGCATAGTGAGTGAGCGGCGGTGTGAGTAAAATTTAAAAATTATTTGATAGAGATATTATTAATTAATTAGTTAATTAATAGGACAATGGGTAATAAATTTGATTCTATGGACTTATGATGTGTTTTTCTCTTTTTTTATTGCTGTGGGGTCTAAACTCCCACGTGGGAGAAGGTTTATGATTGGTGGAGAGGAGATTAGAGGAGATTTTATAAGCAGCCTATTGTTTGTCACTTACGTGGACACTTACGTCAAACTCCCACGTGACACGTGGGGTCCGAAGGAATTCCCGTTAACGATCTCAATTCTCAAAGAGCACGGTGCCCCCTGCTCCCTCCACACTCCTGAGCAGCACTCCGTGGGCCCACATAAAATTTTTAACGGCCCGTGAAACTGCCGTACTGTGCTCGGCTTCCCGTTGCGTCCTTCCGTTAACCTCCTCTTTTTGAGCAATCAACTTTTTAATGGCGAAAAAGAAAGATGCAAACTACTAGTTTTTACGGTAATTTAGGATTATTTTATTGTAAACTATCCACCCCTTTTTTTTTAATTTTCAACTACCTTCATTTAAAAAAAAAATGATGGTGAGTTAATGAATTTTTTTCTTAATAAAAATATAGATAAATTAAAACTTTCAAAAAAAATAAGGTCTTTTTAGAATTAATGTTAGGTAGTTGTAATTTTAAAATTATTGTAATAAAATATTTAATAAATATTAATTATTGTACTTAAAAATTATATTGATATAATTTTTTATTTATATAATAAGAATTTTATTATATTTTTAATAATTTTATTAAAATTATATTTACAATATATTATTAACTTTTATTTATAATTACAATTATTTTTCTATAACAATCATCTCAATCTTAAATAAATCTATAATCAATTCACCAAGAATAGTCTAAAATTAATCCTTATCTCACTAAATAAGAAAGTATAGACCCTTAATCAATTCACCAAGAATAATAATACTAAATTTTGGAAATATAGCAATTGTTTTTTTCATCACAACATGCAAGTGGCGCGATATTCAACCAAGCACGTGATTATGTTGGTGCTTTTTAGAGATGTCTCCAAAATGAAAAATGATCACAGTATAATTAATGGGTGTAGATTCTCGACTTATAAATGTCCAAAGAATAAATATTATTTTCGAGTTGTTATCTATTTTAATATCAAAAATAATTTTCTGCATTTATAAAAACAAAATAAAAGTAACGTAACATTTATGAATTGAGTAATAAATTTTTATAGCTATCAAACCATCTTATTTCAATTATGATTAAAAGGAATCAAACAATATTATTATTACTTAGAAAATCTGCTCTACATTGGTCATACCACGAGTCCACGATCACTTATCAATGCGACATTAATTGATGTGATTATTATGGTTGCCATTGAATGGTATTAATATAACGTTACATATTATAAATAAGACAATAAAATTACTATCTCCCATGTGTAAAACATTTGAAAATGGAATCATCAAGAGACGAAGGGCACTCGCAAGATTAAAATCAACGTACAAGTTTGTGGACATCATCTCGTAGAATTTTGCTATCATTGTTTTTGGCATGTTGTTTGCTTCTCATTTACATAATACGATACTCAATTTTAATTTTATGAACCGTCGGTTTTTACCGGGATGTTGATTTTTCGCAGGAAAGTAGGTCATGGGATTTCTAGATCACATATGAATCTGTTTGGTAATAAAATTGAACAGCTGCGACTTAAAATTACAGTATTAAAATATTTAATAAATATTAATTTTTGTAACTTAAAAGTTATGTTTATATATTTTTTATTTGTATAATAAAAAATATATTATATCTTCAATAATTTTATCAAAATTATTATTTAAAAATTATATTTATTATATAATATTAATTTTTATTTTATAGTTACAATTTTTTTTTTACATAAACTATAACTTAAAAATTATAAATCTCAATTTCAAACAGACCCTATATTGCCCATCAGCTAAAACCCTAGTGAATGATCCCTATAAATATCAATTTAAATAGTTATATACTGTTAAATTCATATTTTTTTTTTTAACGTGCAAACGTCTGTACCAAATGAAAAATAAATATAAATTCTATAAAAGTGAGATTGAGATTAATAACACAAATCTTTTAACTTTGTATACCATCAGATATTCCGATTAAAGTCAAGTTCAATAGTAACTATTTATTTAATTAGTTGTTGAATTATAAGCAGGCAAGGCGAGGATGTGGTGAATGCCGTAAAAAGACCAAAAATGAACATCAGAATATTAGAATTATATTTTTTTTAAAAAAAATATTAACATCGTATGATGTTTATATTTTTGTTAAAACGAGAACGATCGTATCAGATAATTTTGTTTATTTATTTAGGTTCAGTGGAACTATAACATGAAAAATGATATCTTCACGTGAAAGCATGGCCCTCGATTCTTTTCTAGGCAATTAGACGGCATGGTACAATTTTAACGCTGTCGATTTTGCAGTTCTGCTTGCATTGTCACTGTAGCTGGAAATGTCTTGCTCAATCCTCATGTTAACACTGCAGATGAAATTGAAAATAGTCTGTTTTTATTCTATATTCATGGTAACACCATCGCCGGACCACATTGTCATTTTGGCAAATCGAAATTCTTCAAGCCTTTCTAATTGTACCAAGTTTGCCTTTTCCATTTCTAGCTTGAGGTTATTGACCCAGTAATCGATGTATACAAACCAGTAGTAACAAGAAACAATAGGAAAGAATAAATAAATTGAGTTCATGAATTTACGTAAGTTAGCCTATGAACCAATAAGGGATTTTTATCTTCTAAACTAATTAGAAGGGGCAATATACGGTACGAGAAATCAAGTTATTCCTAAATGATCGAATTCTTAAAAGACTCGAAGTACCATAACACAACATAAGATGTTCAAGAATAGTTGAATTAGTTGAATAGGAAGATCATTGTGACTATAACCCTCAGTAAATTTACTAAAGAGAAAAATGTTTTATTTGATATTATAGATAATTGATTCCAGAGGTTATTTTTGTGGGTTAGTTAGGCCTATTGCTCTTTCCTAGTGCCTATTTCGCTTTAGGGGGTTGGTTCACAGACACAACCTCTGTAACTTTCTCATATATATTGATATGATGCAATAATACCGCCCTACTTGCTGAATAAGTCTTAGGGAGTGCTAATATGATCATTGCATTATAATACTATGTACTATATCATTCGTACAAAATACATTTTTGATAATTTCTTATATGTAACTATCAATTTTTTATGAGAAGTAATGCTACACATTTTTAATTTTTTTATCTCAAATAATCATCCCAAATTACATGACATTCATTAATTAATTAATAAAATTAAAGTGAATTAATTATATTATCTTACCAACTAATTGATAAATATCACGAGATAGTTATTTAAGATAAAAAATTTAGAATATATAACATTATTATTTTAATGAATGTCAATAGTAATGTAATATTGAATTTGAATGTCATAAAACGTTTCAACCTTCTTAATTTGGACAATGGACACTAATCAAATTTTAAATTGACATGATAAACCCAACCCTCATACAAACTTCATATTTTTAGAAATATTAGGTCTCTCTGAACCTAAACTTTTTGTTTGGACATGTCTATGATATAGTGATTATTAGGATATAGTGATTATTAGGTAAAATGCTCGTTCTTCAGTGAAAACTATAAATTCTCAGTTCCAATATTTCTCAAATTTTCTCGTAAAATAAATTAATAATATAACAAAAAATATTTTTTTAACAAATAATATAATTTATTGACAACGTCTGAACCGTAATCATTCTCCTTGTCTTATCCACTTTATATAGATAAAGGTAGCTATTACTGATGACAATTATGATTTTTTTAAGAGAATCACATTGCCTTTAAATTTTTTTTTTTAAAAAAAAAATCCTAGTAAAAAGGAAAATATGTTATTGCAGCCTTTTTATTTCCTAGAAAATAACAAATACCCAGTTGAGAAGTGAAAACCCAGCAACAGCTTCTAAAATTTGTCATAAAAACCTGAAAAAATTAAAACAGGTCCTTGACACATGGTGTGGAATCACAAGTACAGATGGGGCTGGCTTGGAAAAGAAGTTGGAAACGGAACGCTTCTGGAATCAGCACTATGCTAGTGATTATCCTTTACAGAGCTAATGGGTGAAATAATAGCATTCACAAACTTTCAACGTGATTAAAATATTTAATCACCAAAAGCATTTGACCATTATCACATTGTCGACTTTAGTCATCAGCTGTAACTTAAAATATTGATTTAGGCACACCAATATTCCTAATATAATATTTGTTGGCGAAATTACAGCTAGCCTTGATAGTGACATGGTTCACTGTTACTGCTAGTTCACATTTAGATTACTATTGAAGAGTACTCTCTCAACCTCAAGACTGTTAATATGCAAATATCAAATAGAAATCGTTTTGGTTATATAATTATTCACCATAATGACTCACCAATGCCATATAAACACCTTTTTGCCAAAATTATGAAAGAAAAAGAGAGAAAAAAAAAAAAAAAGAATCACTTACTCAGCTTATCACCTTTGCTTGAGTAGTGGGCACTAGTTCTGGTTCAAGTCTCCCCAAAAGCATCGAGCATGATATGTCTGGACAAATCCCTAGGCAATCAAGTAAGCTCTAATTAAAAGAGAAATTGAAAACAAAAGTCAAGTTGTAGCCTGCAGTTCCACTGGCAAACCTTGAACTTGTTGCTAAACTCTCAGGCTGCCATGTCATGTCTAGGTTTGGTGGCTTCATTGTGTCATGTTTTAGGAACACATTTAAGATAGATAATGGAGAAAACGATAGTACAATCATTTTTGAAATGGTTCACATTACAATCCATTCTCTCTCTTAATGAATATCACAAAGCAAACTGGAAACTCTTAGGGATACACTTCAATTACCATTATAGTGTTGAAAGAAAAGAAACAAGACAGGTGGTGCAAAAACATATATTTTACTATACAAACAGCAATCGTACAAATAAAAAGGGACAATAGAATATCATTCACCACATGCATGGCTGCGTATTATTTCTTTTCTAAAATTGAACAAGCTCATCACTAACAAGGACGAGGATTTGCAATTACAAGGGAAAGCCACACCTTCTCATATCTCTCGTGAAGAAGGGATGTCTTAGGGCATCCCTGGCTTTGAGCCGCTCTGCAGGATCATATCGAAGGAGCCCCTGAAGGAGATCAATCAAATCACCGGCAGAGTGATCTACATGCTGCATTATAAGGTTCTGCGACAAGAGTGTAGAAAATCAAAACAATGATTCAAAGGGCGAGGGAGAGAAAAAAAAGGATCAACTCTTTGATTCCTCATGGAAAAGAGTTTCATTTTTCAAGGGAAAAAAAATTGGATCAAGTGGGGACTGACAATATAGTAGGCTTATAGAGAAAAGAAATAAGCAATAGCTTGGTGAAATTGCAGAGGGAGTCCCTAAAAAAAATTATTTGGAGAGAACTAAAACAAAATGCAGCATATCATTATTGTAAAAAATTAAAATCAGCAGTGGCACAAAATCAAGCACAATAAGCAATGGGTGACGGCATAGAATTTACATAAGCAATTAGGAGATGCAGATTACGAACAAATTACCGGGAGACGGGGAAGTTTCCAAACTGCCCTCATGCTATCTCTCGAAGTTGCACTGTCAGGCCAATCTAATCGTGCACCTCTCCTAAAATATTTCTCAGCACGGCGGCTGCAAAAAGATCGTGCACAATCTAAGAACTTTGTCCACCTGAAAATAATCGAACAATTTAACATGCAGAAAAAGCAAAGTAATGGTACTTACTCAGCTCTGATCACCATATGCTGGGGTAGAGGCCCTAAAACCCTCTCCATCATGGCAAGATGCTCTAAATTCTCGTGTGTTTGAAAAAGAGCCTCGCCCTATCCACAAATATGTTAAAAAAGAAGAAAAGGTAAATACAAATCCAAAAACTCATAGCCACGTGTGAAAGCATTCATTCCACCATTAACATGCATTTGGACAAACACATAGGCAGATCCATGAAATAGTGGGACATCTGGTAAATGAACTGTTAAACCATCAAATGAGTACCCTATATGTGATAGTAAAATTAACATGGGACAAACAGTACACTAACACAAACACCAATAGGTATTAGTGACCAATTATTAAACTTACCAAATTAATAAGAATACTAATAAATGCTTCAAGCAAAAGGTGTTAGGTAACAGTTACTTACGGAGCAAAGTTCTACAAGAATGCAACCCACACTCCACAAATCACAAGGATAATTCCATCCAAGACCTGCAGAAAATGTCTCGTCATAAAAAGAAATATGTAGAAAACTGACAACAACATAATCACAGACATAATTATTACCTAAAATAACCTCAGGTGCACGATAATGTCGTGTTGACACAACATAGCTGTGATCCTGATGTTCAAATGTTGTGCTTCCAAAATCAATTAGCTTAATTGCACTTGACTTGGGAAGATTCTTGAAATAGGAACCATCTTTCGAAGATCGTGATAGAAACTAAATCACAGTCAAAATGAAATTAACAAATCATGTTAGAGAGTTGAAGCTTCATTGATATTAGATTCAAAATCTTGAATTCAATCATGCCCAGAAAAAATACAAAATATGAATGGTGATCATCCTGGCTTAGGTTCCTTGTAATTAACATAACATCCAGCATGCTGTCGCTCTGTAAACATAGCAAAATCTGAATACATATCTACATACCTGTATGAGGCTGTGTTTGTGTGTGTGTTAATGAATACAACATTTGATCTAGTGAACTAGATTTAATAGAAAACAGCTCCAATGCATTTCAAATTTGATCAATTTATACAGACCCATACTCGTGAAGCCATTGGTAAAATTTCTGAAAACTGAAAGCATGCCTTGGGGGGAAGTACCTTATAATCAGGCACTTTAACATACTCAGCAGAAACAAGAAGAATATTTTCTGGCTTCAAGTCAGTGTGTATAAGACGTAAGTCATGCATAACTGCAAACATACAGAAAGAAAAGAATTAAGATGATGCAGAATAAATTCATCCTTATTAATCAACAACTCACACTAGGCCAAACAAAAACAAAAACTGCTATTGGATTCATTCCAAATACTCTATTGATGCCCAAACCGGAATTTAATAGTGTTTGAACATCAAGTAAACATAGATGAAAATGGTGCAAGAATTGTCCACACACATGCTACAGACTCCAATAGTTGTCTGCCAAGCTCCCGAACAAGATCAATGGGAAATGAACGGTAGCTGTTTTTGCGGAGAAAATCGTATAAGCTTGGTCCAAGCTTCTCAAATACCTGTTGAAACCATTTATATTCATCCGCAAGTTTCTTAACTCACAGAATATTTAGGCATGAAGGAATATTCATTGCCCCCTTGAATTAATCAAATCATAAACACTAATAAATACTTACAATACAAATATGATTACGATAGTCAAACCAATTCCGTATTTGCACACAACTGCAAAAATAAAACCGCTTACACCAAAATCACTTCAAACTTTTGAAATAAATAAGAGATGAGAAGTAAAGCATAACATTCTTACCGAGTGCCACCAATATCATGCCTGGCAAGCCTTTGTAGAACATCAATTTCAATCATGGCTGCTTCACGATACTTGTTTATAGAGCGAACAATTTTGATTGCCACAAATTCCTTCTTCTCATTGTCAAAACATTCCAACACTTGCCCGAATGTCCCTGAAAAAGCATCAGAAAAAAGAGGATTTCAATAACAGATGCTACCAAAAGTTTTTAAGACATTAAAATCCAAGATGTATAATTAATGACACCAAAGGCACCATGCAACAATATAATCAGAAGGAAAGACTGTAAAGAGGAGAAAAATAGAACTCTTATCTAAAAAGAAAATTCCAATTCAAGGAAAACAAGTATTTAAAAGATACATATGTAAGGAAAAGTAAATGATGAGAAAAAAAAAAAACTGAAATAAAAAAATAAATACTAACCTTCACCCATTTTGCTGAGAATCCTGTCTGAAAGAATGAGGGAAAAAGGGTATCAGTGAACAGAATATGATTGCACCCCAAAGTAAAAACAGAAAAATAGATGTAAACCCAAAGATGAATAAAGCACAATAAAAACACAAAAACTTCTACATTACCAAGAACAGACACTCATAACTCATAAATCCAATCACACTGCAATATATTCTAATTCTACACAGGTAGAAAAACATTTACAAATTACAAGCAGACCAAAATAGAAAGACAACTGTCCCCCTACAAAACACACACACTCGATATCTTCTAGTTTTACACTTTCTTCCTGTAAAAAGTTCAAAGCGATTGGGATAGACTTACAGCGAGTAGTTAAATTTTCTCCAATGGCAAAAACGTAATGTCCGTCTTTATCATCAGGTCTCCAAGGAGGTGATCCAGTGTGAGGAATCGCACCATAAAACATAGATGAACAGGCATAATTGGGCATTCCTCCATTCCCAAAATCCTGCACACAATATATAGCCGGAACAACCTGCACCAGATAATAATTGAAAAAAAAAAATTAATAAGAACATTGTAAATATGCTAATTAGCAAAATCATTCAATTGATAAATTCTCAAAATTGTATAATCCAATTCCAAAATTTGTTGATAAAAAATATAAATTGCTTACGTTTGAATTGAATTAATTAATTCAGCTAAAGATACAACGAGATACAAAATTGAAGCAATTACAAGAAACTATTAATATTATTTTAAAAAAATAAAACAAATGAAGGGTGTGCATGAAGCTTGCTTGTACCTTGGGAGGAGGAAGAGGAGGAGGCACGTCCCACGTTAGACGGGGTCGTTTTCTGGGACGCTTGTCCATGTTCTTATGTGGAAACTCTATAATTCTCTGCGTTTCCATTTCTTTTATTGTTTAAATTTTCAATTCAAAAAACTTAGCAGAGCCATGGATTAAGCTCAGTTTGAATTATAGTGTTTTTTTTTTAAAGATTGAGAATAAAAAATTAAGGAAAATTTGAAAAAATGATTTTCAGTTTTCGAAACCCTAACTGGGGATTGATCTTCGAATTGGATGGAGGGCAGGGAGAGATCTGGAGAGCTAAACCTGAGGCGGAATCTAACCATGATCTGAGGTTGAGTTAACTCGAATCACAGTTAGTTCCTTACTATGGTTAGAATGTGGGTCCCAGATTATTGATTGGCTTAGGGACCAGTGATGCATTTTTTAACGCGTGGTCAACTGTGGGCCCCACCTTAAGGCCCACGTATTTTTGCAACTTAGAGATGGGCAAAAAAAATTATTTATTTATTAATTTCATAATGCTAATTTTTTAAAAAATATTTTGTTTAAATCTAAAAAAATAGTTGTTAATTACCAAAATCGTTTATCAAATGAATACAACTTACGTTATATAATCTTGCTGGACAGAATGTTACTTCCTCGTTGTAGTATAACACTAAGGTCTAAGCCAATACAGATTAATTCAATAATCTACAAGAAAATTGAAGCTTCAAAGTTCAAACTCCCTTATTTGCTCTGTAAAAGACCTCAAGACCGTATAAATCTCATCCTTCATATGATGGTTCCGGTCTCCAGTAACAAAAACGTGAACTTTGCTTTTGATTTCAATCCAACTGCAACCCGGAACTCTTGTCATCCCTTTCTCCTTCATTTCTCTCCTTATTGTCGATACATTCTCCCATTTACCGGCCACAGAGAGTGCATTTGATAACATCACATAAGATGATACGTCTTCGGGATCCAATGCCAGGATTCTTCGAGCTGCAAATTCTCCCAATTCAACATTTGAATGAATCTGGCAGCCTCCGAGCAATGCCTTCCAGAACCCTATTCCAGGATCGAAAGGCAAATCATAGAGAAACTCTTTAGCTTCCTTGAAACGCCCAGAACGCGAGAATAAATCAACCATACAAGCGTAGTGCTCAGGCTTTAGCATGCCTGGATCCTCAAGCCTTGCTTGATCGAAATATGAATAGCCCTTTTCAACGAGCCCTGTATGATTACATGCCCATAGCAAGCCAAGAAGAGTAACACCATTAGGTCTAATACCACTGAAGGCACTGATCCTCATCCTTTCAAAGAACTCTATCGCTTCTTCTCCTCTTCCATTCTGTGCATAACCACATATTACAGCATTCCAAGAAACAATATTCCTTATGCCGAGTTTGTCAAAAACCAAGAGACTATCTTCCATGCTTCCACATTTTGCATAAAAGCTGATTAGAGAATTGCCGACAAACACATCAAGCTTAACCAAGAACTTGACAGCACAGGCATGAAAACTCTTGCCCATGCCAAGTGCAGTGATATTGGCAGCAGCAATGATAGCACATGGAAAAGTCGAATGATTCGGCACCAACCCTTCTCTCAACATCTCAATGAAAAGATTGACAGCTTCTTCATTACGGCCCGTTTGGCTATACCCGCCAATCATTGCATTCCACGAAACGACATTTCTATTGGGCATCTCTTGGAAGATCTTCAGAGCATCTTCGAACCTTTCCTTCTTTAATAACCCACATATCATAGTAGTGTAAGAAACAACATTTGGATTGTGAGTATCTTCAAAAACTCTTGTAGCTTCCTCGATTGAACTCAGCTTGATATAAAGATCCAAAATAGCGCTCCCTACAAATACGTTCGACTGAAGCCCCACCTTTGTTGCCCAGGCATGTAGTTGCTTGCCCAAATTAAGGTCCTCTAAAGCAGTTGATGAGGGAATTACAGTTCCAAAAGTGAACTCGCTGGGTCTGATATTCAACAGAAGCATTCTTGAGAAGAGATATATGGCTTCTTCATAGTGGTGCTGCTTAGCAAAACGGCCAATTATGCTTGTGGCGGAAACCACATTTAAGTCAGGCACTTCATCGAACACCTGGTGAACACTAGAGAATTTGTCTGATTTGCTTACCAAGCCAACACAATCTGTTTGAATAGCTGAGGTTCCGAGTTTGTGGACGCTGGCTTTTTGGGTTTCAATGAGGTAATTAGGGGCAAAAAAGTGCACTTTGCTGAGCCTGTTTAGAGAGAGAGATGATCTACATCTACGTACTAGTTGGATCATGTGTGATTTTGGCGGGTTATTTTGATTTTGAACTCTCAATCACACCATGTTCGGCTGGCTGTTCGCTTTATCCCATTAATGTACGGTTGGTTGAAATTATATGTAACATTCACATGCTGATTTTAGTAGTAAAAACGCACTTAGTGTTATGCAAATTATGTTCTATTTAGGTTTAAAGAAAAAAACATAATTGGCATTAAAAGCAAAAACAAAATTTTTCTATGTATTCAAATTAATGAATTTCCTATTGAGAAATTTTTCATTATATAAATATGTAATGTATGAATTAATTCCACAGGTGACTTTTATAACATCTTTCTCTATTAATTTTTTAATATTAATTATATATTAAATTATTGATCATATATTAATATCAAATATTTATAATTAAGACTCGAACTAAATCGCTCAAACTTACCGAATGCATTAACCTGTATTGGTTATTTGAATTCGAATCTCAAAGAGATGGAACAATTACCTTACAATCTACTACTACATACTGTCACGGGATGGGAATTTTGTGCAGCAAACCCGTGCGGCACTTAGACAACCTTAGTTGGGATGTTGCTAAGTAAGTCTTTGCGCTTCTCAATAGCTAAACAAAAAGGTTCCTGAAATGCTAAAGAGAAGGAAGAGCTAGCGAGCAATGTAGCCAAATGCGGAAATTATATTGATTATGAGAAAGCTTATAAGAGAGCTTACAAGAGATGCTTGATGCTTTGCTTGAGTTTGTGTGGATTGATTGATTGATTCAAATGCTTAGACCTCACCCATATTTATAGGAAAGTTTGGCTAACTCTAGAGCATTCTAAAACTTAGAGAATTCTATATACATATGCAACAATCTAGAGAATTCTAGTCATATGTATAAGAGTGTGCTAGTTGTTGGAATTTTACAGAATGTTCTAGAATCAGACTAAAGTAACACATTTTAGCTCATTCTTTAGACCATTTTTTGGCTGGAATCATGCTGCCTGCGACAATACTCTCTCATCATTCATTTGAACGACACGGTGAGATTCTAACAGGCGATTGCATTCATATCTAAGTTATTATTAGTGGAGCTGTGTAACTGCTTGCAGTAGATCATTATTCCCAACATCATTATTAAATATTTTAAAAATAATACGGTAACGTTTGTGCAGGAACGGTAGAGGATACCATCTCTTCTTTTGCAACAAAACCTAGATTCTCTTTTCAAACTAAACCAACCGCCACACTACATTTGACATTACCGCTCCCGAGAACTTAAACAGAAAAGCCGTCGAAGCAAAAGCGTCGAGCATGGCCATAACCACCACGCGCTCAGTCTCCGTCACGCCCGTAACTCGCCGCCCTCCCACTCCAATCAATCTCCTTCGATCCTCTTCTTTATCTTACTCGTTGACTCTCCCATTCAATTCCAATACGACTCTCAGAATCCCTAGCCTCCGCGTCTCGGCATCTTCTATGAGCAGCATCCACGCTCCGGAGCGAGCTTCGCGAACCTCTTTTCTTGACCGCAGAGAGAGCGGCTTTCTTCATTTCGTCAAGTACCATGGCCTCGGCAACGACTTTATTTTGGTACTAACGCTCTCTTTCTTTTTCTCCATTTCTGTTTGCTTTCCGGGAAAATTTAGCAATTCTTTAGAAATTATTCAAATTACAAATTTTTACTCAGTCTTTATCTCTTTAATAGGTTGATAACAGGAATTCTACTGAACCTAGGATAACTCCGGAGCAAGCGGCGAAGCTATGTGACCGGAATTTTGGCATTGGGGCGGATGGAGTGATCTTTGTCATGCCTGGAGTCAATGGCACTGATTATACAATGAGAATCTTCAATTCTGATGGTAGCGAGCCGGAGGTTTGGCCCTTTGTTTAAATTCTTTGTGTGTTTGATACGTGTGAATTTGTTATGCTGTGTCACTATTGATGTTTGCTTCTGTGATGGATATCGATAAAATGAAACAATTTTCTGCTGTTGAGGGAACTGTATGTAGCTGCTATTTATGAGTTTTGGTTACATTTTAACGATTACTTTTTTGTCTTCTAGATGTGTGGTAATGGAGTTCGATGCTTTGCCAGATTCATTGCCGAGCTTGAAAATATAAATGGGAAGCAAAGGTGATGTTTACTAGTTGGTTTTACGTTGTAACGTCTTATCAATGAATAATTCTTGCTAGGATATCACTTAGTGCAGCACATAAACAAACTTGACATTTAAATTGTATGAGTGCTTGCCAATTGCTATTGTAAGTCAATTTTTGGGAGACAATTTTTAAGTTGCAACTTGTATGTAAAGGATTATGTTATGTGCATGCAGGGTAATTAATTTGGAAGTTGCAACTGATATTGAAATTTCAGTAAAAGAAACTGTTTGAAAAACCTATTTTACAAATAACTGTTTTATTCCATCTTGATTATTTGTGGAGGGTGTTTAATTATCTGTTTTCTTTGGTAATTGATGCAGTTTCACTGTTCATACCGGAGCTGGTCTCATTGTTCCTGAAATTCAAGATGATGGGAAGGTTTGTTATTCAGAATCCTTTATTGCATATTTGCAATCCTTCTAACTTTCTAACACATTAGTGCTTCAAAGTCGTTGAATATGGCATGTTGCAAAGCTTTTCATATTTCGAAGCAGTTACAAGATGCAACATATTTACTTCAAATATTAATCTGCTTGTCTTGGTGGCATGCTTTCTATGTTGTGCTTCACTTCAAGTTCTTTTCTGCTTTTGTATTACTAGCTACCTTTATCTTTTTTGTGCATGATCATTATTGTATAACTCACTTATTATTGCATTTTCAGGTCAAAGTTGATATGGGTGAACCGACGCTTAAAGCTTCAGATGTACCTACAAGTTTACCAGCAAATAAAGATCAATCTGTTGTTAAATCAGAACTTGATGTTGATGGAGTTAAATGGAATGTGACTTGTGTTAGCATGGGAAATCCTCATTGTATAACCTTTGGTAGAAAAGAAGGGCAGGTATGCATTCTGATTATGTGACATTGATATTTGTGTTGGGCTTATCCTGTTCTTTATCTTTTGAGGCATTGCTTTTTGTGCTATTTCTCTCTGACATATATAAAGTCGTCAATCATACAGTATCTATTACTGAAGTAGAGGTTAACCTGAGTAAAAATATCCTATGCATAAATGTATCACAAGCATTTTAACTATTAAAAACAACTTTTTTATGTTTGTAGGGCCTAATATCTTCATTTGTGGTGCCTATTCTATAAGGCTAGAACTCTATTAGCCCCGATGGCATAACTTTAATGGTTTTATACCCATCTAGATGATGAGTAGAATTGGGATTATAAAGAATTAACAAAGTTCATGCTTCTTTAAACAAAATATATATTTCCTACTCAATCTCTGATGTTGGGCAGCTTCTTCCTCATCACTGTGCAAAAATGTTCTATCTGCTCATGGATTGTTATATAATTACTCTTATGAAATACTTATCTTAGTCTAGTGTAATTTTTTTTCTTTTTCCATCTCATTCATTAATTTCTCTGATACTAATATATTTGTTTAATGATTGCTATTTAACAGAATTTGCAGGTTGATAAACTAAACTTGGCTGAAATTGGTCCTAAATTTGAGCATCATTCTGTGTTCCCAGCACGAACAAACACAGGTTAGATTTTATCTAATTATGGAGATGATTTTTTTTTCCTGGAAATGAGTGCAATACTTTTTTTCTGCAGTTTTAGCCAACTGGTTTTCTTGGTTCATCATCATTGTATCTCTCATTATTTTTGAACTGTTGTAATATCTAGCAACTAGAATACAATAGTGATATCCACTGTCGACCTTTGCAGTTATTTGAAATTTGAATCACTATTGATTTTTAATTATCAGCATCAGACTCTTGAGTTGCGGCATGCATAGTCTACTCCTCCAACCTCTAGAATTAAGCTTTGATTGTCAAAAGGCCATGAGCTCCTACATTAGGTTTTGTATTTAAAATTATTGTTCATTTCATTTGTAGAATTGGTGTTGGTAAGGTTATAACTGAACTCTGCACTCTTATGACTGTAAATGATTTTGCAAGGTTTGAATTAAACTTTGTATCATTACTGTTGAAAGACTCTAAAATTATGGACCTTGGTAAACTTCCTAGCATATGTTAGTAAAGAAAAAGTGCTAAATACAATATAATCATCATCGTGGTCTCAGACCTTCCCTGTTGTATTTTATCATAATAGACAAGGTCACCTTGTCATGACAAACTGAGTTGTCATGAATTTTGTTTGATGTGATTTGCAGAATTTGTGGAGATTATTTCTCCTTCACATCTGAAGATGCGTGTTTGGGAACGTGGGGCAGGTTAGTAATGATTGCCGATGTTTCACTGTGTTTAAAAGTAATGGAATTATTGTATTTTGTTATGCTGAATGTTTCATGACTTTCTTTCTAACTGTAGGAGCAACCCTGGCATGTGGGACCGGCGCTTGTGCAGTAGTGGTCGCAGCAGTTCTAGAGGGTCATGCTGAGAGAGTAAGTTTAACATGGAATTAAGAAAATGCTATGACCTTTAGGATGCTATTACAACCCACAATCCCTGATTGTATTTTTTAGTTCATTTTCCTCATACTTACCAATTTTCGTGGTAACCAGAAATGCACTGTTGATCTACCTGGAGGGCCGTTGGATATTGAGTGGAGGGAGGAAGACAACCATGTATACATGACTGGCCCAGCTGAAATAGTGTTTTATGGTTCGGTACCGCTAAATTAATTTAGTGTCGAGAACTTCCTTATCTCAGATTACCTGAATTTTGTAGACGTGTGTTGTTAGCTAGAAAGATCTACCAATGTGAATAATATTTTTGTATTCTCGTTCTCTAGGTCAGTGAATGTTGTGATGTTGTCTATGATTTTATTTACTTTCTGAAGGCTGAAGTTTTCCGCGCTTTATTCTGCTTCGTTTCAACTGTGTAGTGTGCACAGCAGGGTAGCCAAGATATCTGGGTACAAATTCAATAAAAAAAAAAAAGGGTGCATGCCCCTGCAATGATTATATATATATCTTAAAGAAATTATATGGTCTCTTGTATTTGTATTAAGGTGTGTTTATCTATCGGTAATTGAAATGGACTGAATTTAGAATATGCTGAAATTGAAATAAAAATAAAAATTAGAATAAATTATTTATTTTAGTTGTAGGAATAAGAATTAAAATGAATTATATTATCATTGATGTATTTATTATATTTTAGAATTAGAATATAATATTATATGTTACTAAAATAACATTAGTTGATTATTGTCATTATTATTATTATTTAAAATAATTGTGATTAATAATAATTATTGTTGATCGCGATTTTTCAGCGTCGCCAGCGGTCTTGAGCCTTCCAGCAGTGCCTCCCAGCGACTCGGCGGGGCTATGCGAACCTTCGCTCGCGGATTCAAGCAGTGTCTCGATCCTTACGCTTCATGATAGCTCGATTTCGGCGGGGTTACCCATCGTCCTATTCCATCTGTCTTCGAGCGGAGATCTCCGGACCTGTACTCACGAGCCAGGGTTAGGGGTCGTCGGGACACTCCGTGAAACCCTCCGACAGCTTAAGTCGATGATTGGGTTTTCTTTTGGTATCTCCTTAGTGAGGAGGCCAGGAAAGATGAAAGGGTATTATTTCGCCACTTTTGGATAAGTATGGTGTTTTCAGTAAATCAAATGAGAGAGATTAGAATAGGAATGACCTGTTTGAGACTACGGATCCTTTTGTCTCGAAAAATCCAACCTACTGTGAATTAGAAATGCCAACCCTATAGCGTTCCCTCGTTTCCTTTTATACTCTATTTTTCCACTCTTCTCATTTCAAGTTGTCAACTCCACGTTAGTGGTATCTGGGTCCTCGGACAGTAGGGTTTGGCGGAATATTCCACAGGGATGGCGGTCGTCCCTTAACTTGGATTCACGTGGCGGATCACCATGTCGGGCAAGTGCGCTAGGAATTATGACACCTGGAGGCACGTCTGCGACCCGGCAATGATGTCGCCGCTATACCGTGTGGGACCACAGTCGAGACATTAAAAGGTGTGCCGGGATTACGAGAAAGCGGGTCGGGTTGCCACAGGTGCAGTCTTGCCCAGTTGTGCTCGTGGATCTCTACGGCGGGAGAGATGTGCTTCGGTTCTCGACCTGACCAGCTTTGACACGAGGGACGACCTCGGCGAGCGGAGTGCTTGGCTGTCGACCTTGACCGGCTTTGACCGGGGCGACCTCGGCGGGCGAGAGTGCTTAGCTCTCGACCTTGACCGGCTTTGACCGAGAAGGATGCTCGAGCTAAGTCATCCTCGGGGTGTTTCACTCAGTGGAAAGGGTTCGAGGGCATGTCGATATTACCGAACACGGTCTCCGGTTTCAGTCTTTTGAGTGAGCGAGATAAGGCTGAAACTCGATAATGATGGTAGAGTCGCGGCCTTTTACTCTTCCAGTGCTTTCCAGTTGTCTCCACTTTCGATCGTTTCAGCTTTAAGGCGGGACGCGTGGGTTGATCTGGCCAGTGCATTTGAAATTCGAAGGGCGTGACCTAAAGGTCGTGTCCTCGAAGCACTGTGCCTGATCGAAGGGACAGCGTTCACCTCTTTAAAAATCCGACAACTTGCTTGTTCCTCTGTTTGCTTACTTTTCGTTCGAACTCACGATTAATTTGCTCTCATAGCTTCTTTGTTCTTAGCTACCATCGAGGTGATTTCAGACCGACCAGCACTTCCTTTCGTGTTCGGTCTGAGCCATTCTTGGTTTCACGCCTTACTACTGTTTCTTCTCCTGCTCAGTTAGTTCACGCCTTAGGAAAATGTCAAATCCACTGAGGCCCAGTAGGATGTTCTTGGGAGGACTCTTCCTCCTCTAGTGAGGCCTGACCCATAGCGTAATCCCAGTGAGGGATTCTAGTCAGAGAGTGAGTTGCAGGTGGGTGAGACCCGGTCGCAGTGAGGGCGAGGGCCGGTCGAAGGTCCGAACATGGGGAATATCCGATTGATCTCACGAGGTGTGAAACCACCCCTACGACTTAGATAGACTTAGGCGGACTTACTGATATACGATAGTGTAGTTTTAAGGTTCTAGGGCGGGGTGAAATCCCGGCCAGTCCCCGAGGATATCTGACCTTACTTGGGTGCTTGAATGGGGGTTGAGTGCCTCTCCGACCTTATTTCGGTAGGGTTACATGCGGGTTCGAGTCGGCCTGCAGGCGATTGAACCCGAATGGGTGGAGGGTCCTTTCAGGACTCTTCGTTTTGTGGAAGCATCTGTGACTGGATGAGCCCTCGGTAGGGAAATCGGACACCTCTACCGGTGAAGTGTAGCCCGAAGGATCTTTGGTTGGTATTACACTACCTCCGAGCTGAAGGGTAAAAGCCCATCAGCCGATCTCCAGGCCTCACGGTGGCAGCTGGAAGAGCAAATTCTTCTCGTTGGGGAGAGTGGGGGCCTGCTGCACTCGTAGCGAGGGGTCCCTCCGATCCGTGACACTTTTGCACTCCAGGTCATTTATCTGCCTGTGGATTTTACTTTTAGTTTTCTGCTCGCGTCTTTTTCATTGTTTTGCTTTGGTTGTTTTGCGGTCTCACGGGGTGCTTCTTATTCGATTGAGGGTCGAACTGAGCACGTGTGCGAGTTGCTCTTTCAAGCGTGAGCTCGTGCGGGAGGCTGATGACACCTCGGAGCTTTGGAGTCGACTTAGTATCAGTGAAGAAATGAGCGGCGGGATCGTGAAATGTTGCATCGGCGTGTGGGGACGGTAGAAGGTGCGAGCACCTCAAAAGACCTCGGCGGTCGAGTGCTCGCCCCGCTGCTCGAGCTCGTCCTCTGCTCGACCAGCTGAGAGGCGGAGGAAGGTCCTCCCGCGAGAGACGAAGGACCGTGACCCGGCTCGTCCTCCAGCTGGCCATGTGTGAGGAACAGCGTCGGCTGGCCGTTCAGAGCACTTACCGGAGAGCTTTCGATGAAGAGGCGACCGGCGGGTTCTGGATGAGATAGAGTCACGCACTCCTCAGCTGTTCGGTATCTTCAGTGACTCTCCTCCAGAGCTTTGGCATCTGCGACCAGAGCTTAATGAGATAACTCTAAGTTCGGGAAGAACTTGAGCGAGGTTCGGAGCTTGGAGGCGGTGTGAGCAGTGAAGGAGGAAAATCGAGCTAGCTGGGCGAGAATATAAATCTTGCGAGAGAAGGCAGTGGCTGAGCTCGAGGTCTCCGGGCTTGAGAGGAGTTGGCTGAGACCAGAGCAGTGAAGCGTGCTCGGAAGGATCTGGACACTTCGAAGTCTTCTTCTGAGCAGCTCGTGGAGGAGAAGGCTGCTCGTCTTCGAGAGCAATTGACACTCTGAAGGTCCGACTCATTCATGAGTACAACATTGAGGCGGACTCCATTCTGATTGCCTTATGTATGCTTTTGGCAAGGCGTACCCAGGCCAGACATGTCGAGGTTGAAGGGTATGTGGCCGAATACATGAACAACCACAAGCTATTTCATTCGAGCCCAGGGTGTTGTCGGAGACTGGCTCCCTCTTCTTCCAATGCCCTCCTGCTGAAGCTCCTACTTGGCGTCCCTCCTGCTTGCTCTTCCTGCGGATCTTGGCCATCCACTGCTGGCTCTCGAAGACGCCCTGCTTGTTGATCTTGCTTCTTCCCTTGCTACTTAATGACTTGGACTCTTTTTTTTTTTTTTTTTTTTTACATATGTAATCATTTCAAATGAAATAAAAGATACATGTTTGAACAACTCTATTGAATGCTCATGTGCACATGCTCTTGCCTTATAAATTGACTTTGAATATGCTTGTCAAGTAAAAATTTTCTAAGTGTTGGACTTCCTATTTTCATTTATGCCCAAGTGTAACGTCGCTTAACCATGCATGGTAGAGTTTTGCTCCGACTTAGGCTAAAAAGCGCTATGTCTATTTTACGAGCTCATTTGAATTGCTCGAGCCTCGCATTTGGCTCACTAGACAACGTCCCGCCTGTAGCTTAGCCTGTGGACTTTGGACAAGCGGGTTCTTATTGAACTCCAACTGGCCTCGCAATCGACCGCTAGGCAACCGTCCCGCCTAAGAATTAAGCTTGGGACTTCCGGTCGTAGCTGCTCTTTTGATTTTCTCGCCCGGCCCGCAATCGACCCAGCTTGCTGATTCTCCCGCCGGCCTCGCACTCGACCCAAGCTGGCACCGTCCCTCCGGGACTTCCGCCAAGGAGTTCTTCCAAACTTCGCCGAGCCTTTTAATCGACTCGAGGTCTTCGATGATACTCCCGCCTCGGTCTTCAATCGACCCGAAGCCAGACCGTCCCGCCTAACGACTTAGGCTGGGACTTCCGCCGAGGAGCTCTTCTTCTACTCGAGCCTTTTAATCGACCCGAGGTCTTCCGATGATACTCCCGCCTGGTCTTCAATCGACCCGAGCTCGCACCGTCCCTCCTAACGACTTAAGCTTGGGACTTCCGCCGAGGAGCTCTTCTTCCGCCGAGCCTTTAATCGACCCGAGGTCTTCCGATGATACTCCCGCCTCGGTCTTCAATCGACCCGAAGCTGGCACCGTCCCGCCTAATGACTTAGGCTTGGGACTTCCGCCGAGGAGCTCTTCTTCCGCCGAGCCTTTTAATCGACCCGAGGTCTTCTCGACGATACTCCCGCCTCGTCTTCAATCGACCCGAAGCTGGCACCGTCCCGCCTAATGACTTAGGCTTGGGACTTCTCACGAGGAGTTCTTCCTGAACTTCGCCGAGCCTTTAATCGACCCGAGCTTCTTCCGATATTACTCCCGCCTCGGTCTTCAATCGACTCGAAGCTAGCACCGTCCCGCCTAATGATTTAAGCTTGGGACTTCATGCCGAGGAGTTCTTCTCGCTTCGGTCTTCATTTTGAACTTACATTATGAATGCTATTCTTATTCTTACATAGATTTGTACTTTTACATATCCCATCTCTGGAGAGATATTACATTAGCATTTTACAACACAAGAAGACCCACCGAAAATACTTCCTCGTGAGTCAGTGTGCTCCACTACCTCGACCTCCTCGTCCATCCTGACGGAGAGCCTAGATGCTCCTCGGTCCCGCTACTGAGTGACTCGACAGGACCTTCCTAGCTTGTCCTAAGACACCTCGCCTGGGTCCTTCGTGGCTCGTCGACTTTCCTCAACACCCAATCACCCACCCGAACCCATGAACGTGTACCTTTCGTTGTAATAACGAGCCACCTCTGCTGATATTCCGAGATCTCGCGCCTATCCTTTCTTCTTTCTTCCAAAGAAGTCCATGCCCGCACACATCTCGCCGTTGCTTTGCTTCCTCGTCAAGTGTTCTCGTCCGGTGTCCCCATTCCTATTTCAACGGAACCACCGCTCAGGCCCAAATGCCAAGGAGAACTGGGTCTCTCAGTGGACGCTTGCAGGTGGTTCTCAGAGCCCACAAGACACCGTGCACTGTCCACCTGCACCTCTTGTCGCCTCAGCCTTGTCTTCAAGAGGCGCTTATAGTTTTATTCGCTACCTACTTGCCCATTGGCCTCGCGAGCGAGGAGAGCAAAACTTCAACTCTATCCCCTGATTCGACTGTAAGTCTCCGAACTTGCCATTATCAAACCGCCTCCCATTATCTAGTGACTAATGTACTGAGGAATCCCATACCGCAAATCACATTCTTCCAAATGAAATCGCTGGTTTTACCTTCCGCGACGCGCTCAAGGCTCCCACTTCGACCCATTCGGTGAAATAATCAATCGCGACTACGGTATGGGTGGCTGATGCTTTCCTCTCTAGCAGGGCTCCAATCAAATCTATCCCCATCGAGCAAACTGCCATGGCGAATCCATCACCGTAAGTGTTCTCCTGAGGTCGAGTCGTGGTTAGCAAAGCTCCGACAACCTCGCAGCCTCTGTCTTCTCCCGAGCATCTCTGCACGCGAGGCCAAAATACCTCGCCTCAAGCGCCTTAGATGCCAAGGACCTCGCACTGTAACGATTTCCATGCACTCCTCGTATCTCTCCGAGGACGAATCGCCTCCCTCGTCTAAACACCGCAGCAGCGGGAGAGCGTACCTGCCTCAGATAAGACCCCATCGACGAGAGTGTACCGGCCGCTTGCACTTCAATTCCTCGCTCGCTTCTTATCACCCAAGACCGTCCCTTCCTCGAGGTAGAAGTAATCTGCCCATCCGGTATTGCTCGCTGACAGCTCATCACTCGTCTCTCCTCGCCGATACTCGAGCAGTGTTTTCATTTCCGTAGGGATAGATTTTGAAACTGGGATCCGAGGTGGTCGCCATGCGAGCTATCATATCTCGCCGAAAATTCTTCCCTCGATACTGCTCCACCTCGACACCTGAAATTCTTCATTACCGCCTTACCTTCCAGGCAAGCGCCCATCTTCTCCCTCGCTCGAAAGCTCTCGCCGAGGTGATTAGCTACCAACCGCGAGTCCGCTCAAGCTTTATTTCCTCTCGCTTACTATCGAGGCGAGCTTCAACCCCGCTATTACAGACTTCATACTCTACCTGATTGCTGGTGACTTCGAACTCTAATCTCACAACAGACTGCATCTCCGCCCCTCCTGACTTTCGAGCACCACCCCGCCTCCGCCTCCCGACTTCCACAGTGATCCATCTACCGTGACTATCCATGCTAGTCGAGGCTCTGGAGTTCACGAGGGTTCGCCTCCGCCTCTTTACCCTCGCCGCACTCGACCACCTAAGCTCCGCTAAAGACCGCGCTTTATGGTCGCCGGGTCGGTAATTAGCGTCAAACTCGCTTAACTCCATCGACCATTTAACCAACCTTCCAGAGGTCTCTGTGCTTGTGTAGAGCTTGCCCGAGAGGTCAGTTAGTCAAGACCACCACCGAATGTGCTCGAAAATAAGGCCTCGCCGGTCACGCGACTGTGGCTAAGGCCCACTCTCCATGGTCGATACCTGTTTCGCTTCAAGAACGCCCGCTCGGTAATAAATGTGGCATCAGATCCTCGATTCCTCCCTTACCGTAATCGAGCTCGCTGCCCATCGATACAACCAAGCATAAACAAGACTTCTCCCGCCGAGGTGTCGACAAGAACTGAGCTTTCAACAAATACTCTTTCACCGCTGAACGCCTCCCGATTCGGGGTCCATTTCGCCTTCCCGTCCTTCTTCATTTCCTGAGAAGACTCTCAGATTTATCCGTGGCTCGCGATACGAACCCGCTGAGGGACGCCAGCTCACGGCCGACTCAGATCTCCTCGAGGCTACGAGGGACCTCATTTCTATCACCGCATCCGATCTTCTCCTGATTGGCCTCGATCCCCCGCGACTTACCACGAAGCTTCAAGAATTTTCCCGAACTCACCCAAAAGCACATTTTTCTGGGTTTAACTTCATTCTAGACTTCCTCAGAGTGCGAGCGTCTCCTCTAGATGCTTTACATGCTCCTCCGCCTCTGTGACTTAGTGATCATGTCATCTACATATACCTCCATAGTCCGACCGATCAATGGCTCGAAAACCTTGTTCACTAGCCTCGACACGCCGCCTCAGCATTCTTTAGCCGAAGGCATGACCTCAGAAGCAAGACAAACTCGATCAGCGATGAAAGTCAGACACCCTCGTCTCGATCGGTGCATGGAATTTGGTTATATCCCGAGAATGCATCCACGAAGCTAAGAACCCGTGCCCCGCCAGTAATCCACCAACTGGTCTATCTTCTAGTAGTGAAAGCTATCTTTCTAGGCAGCCTTGCTCACATCCGCAAGTCAACACACATTCTCCATTTCCCATTTGCTTTCTTCACCAAGACCACATCTCGAGATCCATTCGGTAGGATACCTCCCAGATGAATCCCGCCAGCAGCTTTTCAACCTCGCAGCTGATGGCTTCAGATCTCTCCCGGTTCACGCACCTCCTCTCTCGCTCATCGGCTTAAGATCTCTCCAGATCGCCACCGTGACACGCCACTCCGGTCGATCCCGCATATCATCGCAGGCCCATGCGAACACATCTCGCGGTGCTCGCAGACATTCCACCAACTTTTCCTTCAACGGCTCACTAAGTGCCCGAGCCGATCTCGACTTTCTTCCTGGGTCATCCGCTCTCACCTCGAGCTCCTCCAACTTCTCACCGGCTCTGCCTTCCGCCTCGATTCCCCTCGTGTCTAGCGAGGTAATCAGATAGTTTTCATGGCCACAACAGAAGTAGCCCTCGCCACCCTTCGTCAGCCTTTCACGAATCCTTATAAATTCCATTTACTCGACACTTTAGTGGCTAAGTAATGGGTGGACACCACGCATCGGTCGATCCTCATAAACCGCCTCCCTGAATCACTCGGTATGGGTCGGTTTCATCTACCACCACGAATCCAAAGATCACGTTCTTCTCGAAAGGCTTCGAGCCCACGGTTATCGCCAACTCGATGATTCCTAGAGGTATTAGCTTTCCTCCCGAACCCCTTCAGCGAAGTGTCAGATGCTCGAGGCTCGCTACCGCTATTCCTAAATCCTCGAGTGTGCATTCGAAAAGAATATCTACCGAGCTCCCCGAGTCAACCAAAGATTCTATCAACTTCCTTATTCGCTACATCGGCTTTTACCACTGTGGTATCTTCGCGGGTACAAAGACCCCTCCTCATCTTCATCCGTCCACATGATTGGCACTCCGACATGGTCAGACAGGCGCCTTGCCTCACGCTTGAGCCTCGGTCCCTGCAGGCTCCTCTCCTTCCTTCGCTTCCACCAACCCGCTCACTCTCGCCATGCTTTTTCTTCTTCGATTACCATATCCAGCCTTTACTTGTTCAGACGTCCGAACACGAATCTGATCAAGCGACTCAGCAGTTATACCATGGTCTCCCATCCGAATACCATCCTTTAATCCTCTTAGACTTTCGCCTCCTGATCCGAAATATTCTGGAAAGAGTGATCCATTAGTACATATGAGCTGGCTCAACGATACGACAAGCGGTGCAAGGTCCGCTGCCAAAGACAGAAGTGCAGTGGCCTTCCCGCCACCTCGAGTGAAGCGGCGAGATAACGGTACCGCAGACTCTCACGGGAAGCATTTCGAAGTTTCGAACAAATGCGCAGTGGAGTTCGCAGAATAATCCCGGCGCAGGACCCCCGAGGATGACACGACTGGAGTCGCCGAAGTGAGAGCGTAGCATGAGAGTTCCTTCGTGAGTTTATCAAAAGATACCATAGATCGGCCCCAGATCTCGTGCGCTCAACCATCCCCAAGCTCCAAGAGGATTAAAGCGATGGTATTCTACTGGGAGACCATGGTATAACCTCATGGAGTCCTTCGATCCGCTCAGATTCTGGACACGCACGTAACAAGTAAAGTCGGATATGGTAATCGAGAAGAAAAAGCCGCCAAACCGGAGGCTGAGCAGTCAGCGGAGCAAGCAGTGAGAGAAGCGGAGCCCCGCCTCGAGGACACAGTGCTCCAAAGGCAGCAGAGACCGGCCGCCTCAGCATAACCCATATCGTAGAGTTCCCCACCGCGGACGGTCCCCCAACCACCTCGCAGGTCTCCGTGCCGGATCACAGAGAATACAAAGGCCACGATGGCCATATACCCCGCAACCACCCACCGAAGCAGACCGGGCGAGCCACAACAGGGTGATCGCTCATCGCCACCCCACCGAAGCTTTCCCGAGGATGTGGCAATACAAGTAATGGAACAGAGCCCCGCTACTTGACAATATACTGAGTCAAGGTATCTCAAGAGATACTTCGTTGGTCGAGGAGCGTGGATCGCTAAGCTCTCCAACGCCGACGACCACGCTAGCCAAGAAGTGAGCAGGGGCGCTCGCTGCTTCCACGGAGACCATGGTCACACCACATCACAAAGTCGCTGATTTGAAAAACCAGAGTGGAAGATTTAGTTAGTAAATCGACACCCTGAATGAGTTCAGTAGAATCGACACTGAGCCACCATCCACGTAGAGTACTTCAGTGGGCCAACGATGGCCTAAGTTCCAACAGGCCCTGAAAACTATTGCAGATATGCCACCGCCGACCGGAAGTCCTGCTTCATCGCCTCCCGCGGCCAAGGCTAGGCGTTCTGCAGTGCCAATCATGCGATGTACGAAGATGAGGAGGGCGTCAGACTTCACCGAAGATGCCCCGTGGTAAAAGCCAACGTAATGATCAGCGAAGTCGACCGAACACCGGTCGACTTGTGAGCCTCGTAGATATTCTTTTCAAATGCACACTGAGGATTTAGGAATAAGCAGCGCGAGCCTCGAGCATACGAGCACTTCCTCGAGCGGTTCGGGAGGAAAGCTAATACCTTGTGAATCATCGTCAGGCAAGAACTACGGGCTCAAGCCTTCGAGTAAGAACACGATGTCGGATTTCAGTGGTAGATGAAACCAAACTCCATACCAAGCGATTCTGTGGAGGCCGCTTACGAGGATCACCCAACGCGCGGTGTCCACCCATTACTTAACCCTAAAGCATCGAGTAAACTGGGCCATAGTGGTCGTGAAAGGCAGCCAAAGTGGTGGCGAGGAGTCGCTACCAGAGCCGCCAAAGAAACTATGCAGACACCTCGCTAGACACGATGGGGAATCGAGGAACCAAGGCAAGAGCCGCAGAGAAGCTGGAGGAGCTCGAGAGTAGAGCAGATGACCCCGGTAAGAAAGTCCGAATCTGCCGGCCTTAGCGAGCCGTCAAGGAAAAGTCAGGAATGTCCGCGAGCACACGCAGATGTGTTCGCATGGACGCATCGATGATACGCCCGGATCGACCCGTGGCTGGCGTGGTCACAGCCGGGCAAGACGAGAGATGCTGCCGCAAGCAAGGTAAGAGGAGGCGCGAACCGTGAGAGATACGAAGCCATCAACCGCGAGGTCGAAAAGTCACTGAAAGTGGATTCATACTGGAGGTATCCCACCCCGAACGGATCTCGAATGCGTGTCAGCGAAGAAAGCAAACTGGAAACTGGAGAACGCGTGTTGACTTCACAGACGTGAACAAGGCCCGCCTGAAAGATAGCTTTCCACCACCAAGATGAACTAACCGGTGGATTCTACTAGTAGGCACGATTGCTTAGCTTCACGGATGCATTCTCGTGATATAACCAAATTCCTACGCACCAATCGGACGAGGAGCGTATGCTTTCATCACCAATCGTGGTCAGATCACATAAGGTCATGCCTTCTACCTAAAGAACGTGCAGGGCGACGATCGCAGGCTAGTGAACAAGGCTTTCAAGCCACTGATCGGCTTGACTACGGAGGATATGTAGATGACATGATCACCAAGTCTAGAGACGCTGAGGAGCATGTAAAGCATCTAGAGGAGACCTTCAGACTCCCATGAAGCACCGAATGAAGTTAAACCCCGAAAATGTGCTTTGAGTGAGTTCGGAAAATTCTAAGCTTCACGGTAAGTCACAGTGGATCGAGGCCAATCCTGAGTAAGATCGTAGCAGATGATAGAATGAGGTCCCTCAGAGCTCTCAAGCGAGATACAGAGTCTCGACCTGCAAGCTGGCGTCCCTCAACAGTGTTCAGATCTCGAGCCACTTGATAACGCCGAGTCTTCTTCCGAGAAACGGGCAGGACAGTGAAGACTGAAACGGACCTCCGAATGCGAGGAGGCTGCCCAAAGAAATCGAAAGAGTATTTGCTGAAAGTCTACATCACCAACACCTCGAGCAGGAGAGGTATCTGCTTCTATACTTGGTCAGATCCCAACGGGCAACGAGCTCGGCCTGTAAGTGGAGGAATCGTGGTACAAGACTGCTTATTACACGAGCAGTAGCGTGCTGTAAGGTAAACCCTAGATCCAACCATGGAGAGTTGGGCACTAGCCTCGGTCACTGCGTACCGAAACCGAGGCCTTATTTTCAAGCACATTCAGCAGCGGTATCGACTAACCAACCTCTCGTGCAAACTCTACACAAACCCGAGACCTCCGAAGGTCAAGTTAAATGGTCACGGAGTTAAGCTGAGTTCGACCTTAATTACCAACCCCGAGCAGCCCATAAAAGCACAGCCTTTAGCCGACTTCGTGGTCGAGTGCACCATGAGGGGTAAAGAGATCGAGAGCTGAACCCTCATCAAGCTCCCAAGCCTCAACTAACGCACGGATAGTCACAGAGATGGATCCCGTGGAAGTCGTGAGCAGGAGCAGGGCGGTGCTCAAAAGTCCGTAGGGGCGAGATGCAATACCGCGAGATTAGAGTTCAAGTCACCAACAATCAGCCGAGTACGAGGTCAGAATAATGGGTCAAGCTCGCCTCAGAAGTAAAAGCAGAGGAAATAAAGCTTCGAATCCGACTCACAACTGGTAACTAATCACCCCGACGAGAGCTCTGCAAAGTGGAGAAGATGGACGCCTACCTTCGTAGCGTAGGCAACTGAACGAAGAATTTCCGAACTGCCGAGGTGGAACATATCCCAAGGGGAAGAATTTTCGAAGCAGATATGATAGCTCGCATGGCAGCCCACCTCTGATCCCAAGTTTCCAAAATCTATCCCTCCGAATGAAAACCCGCCGAGTATCGAAAGCGAGGACGAGCGTGACGAGCCTATCAACGAGCAACACCTGACTGGAGCCGATTACTTCCTACCTCAGCGAAGGGACAAGGCTTACCGACAAGAATGTGCAAGGAAATCGAGTGCAAAGCAGCCTGTGCACACTCTCATCGACTGGGTCTTATATGACGCGGTACACTCTCCTCGTCACGTGCTTGTACTCAAGAGGAGGCCGACACGTCCTCGCAGAGATACACGAGGAGTCTCGTGGAAATCATTCCGCGCGAGGTCCTCGGCTTTTAAGCGCCTCGAGGCAAGGGTATTTTTGGCCTCGCATGCACCGAGATGCTCGTGAGAAGACGAAGTCGCAAGAGTTGTCGAGCTTTGCTAACCACCGACTCAGCCTCCCGAGAACCTTACGACGATGAATTCGCCATGGCCGTCGCTTCAACCGGGATAGATTCGATCGGCCACCGCCGAGGGAAAGCATCCGCCACCCATGCCATAGTCGCGATTGATTATTTCACCAAACGGGTCGAGCGTGAGCCTCGAAAGCAAGATCACGTATGTAAAACCACCGATTTCATTCGAAGAATGCGATTTGCATGTACTGGATTCCTCATGCATTAGTCACCGATAACTGGAGACACTGATAATGGCAAGTTCGTAGACTTCACGTAATCCTGGATAGAGTCAAGTTTTGCTCTCCTTCACACCCACAAAGCCAACGGGCAAGCAGAGGCCGCGAATAAAACTATAAAACGCCTCAAGACAAGACCGAGCGAGCAAAAGTGGCTCGGTGGACGAGTCGCTCAGTGTCTCATGGGCCTACGTAACCACACACAAAACGCCCACCGGAGAGACCCCATTCTCCTCGCATTTGGGCACGGAGCAATGGTTCCCTACCGAATAGGAATCGGGACACACCTGACGTAACACTTCAACGAGGAGCAAAACAACGAGCAGACAAGCGCAGTCTCGACTCACTGGAAGAAAGAAGAGAAAGGATACCGCCAAGATCTCGTAATATCAACAGAGAGTGGCTCGTTATTACAACCAAAAGCGTACACATTCGCCGGCCTGCGTGGTGATCGGTGTCGAGGAAAGTCAACCGTAGCACGGGCGACCCAAGGCAAGCGTGTACTAGACCAAACCGGAAGCGTCCCTATCGAGTCACTCAACTAGCAGGACCGGAGAGATATCGGCCTCTCATCCGTATGGACGAGAGGTCAAGAGGCCGTGAACGCACAACTCCCGAGGAAGTATTTTCAAGAGGTCTTCAGATCGTAAATGCTAACGTAATATCTCTCCCCAAGCACGGATATGTAAAAGTACAAATCTACGTAAGTAATGTTAATAAGATTCATAATGTAAGTTCAAAACGAAGACCGTAGTAGCAAGAACTCCTCGCACGAAGTCCCAAAGCCTAAATCATTGAAGTGATCGGCCAAGCTCCAGTCAATCAAGACTGCAGCAGTGAGTAACATCGTAAGGCTCCTGTCAATTAAAAGGCTCGAGCGTAAGTTCTGTAAGAACTCCTCAGCAGAAGTCCCAAAGCCCAAGTCATTGAAGTGATTCGCGCCAAGCCTCCAGTCAATCAAGCACCTGCAGCAGTGAGTATCATCGTAAGACCCTCGGTCAATTAAAAGTGCTCGAAAGGTAAGTAAGAACTCTTCTACCGTAAGTCCCAAAGCCTAAGTCATTAAAGTGATTGCGCCAAGCTCCAGTCAATCAAGACCGTAGCAGTGAGTATCATCGAAGACCCTGTCAATTAAAAGGCTCGAGCAGGCAGAGCCTCCTACCGAAGTCCCAAAGCCTAAGTCATTGAAGTGACTGCGCCAAGCTCCAGTCAATCAACACTGCAGCAGTGAGTATCATCGAAGACCCCGGTCAATTAAAAGGCTCGAGCAGTAAGAGCCTCCTCACCGAAGTCCCAAAGCCTAAGTCATTAGAGTGATCTGCGCCAAGCTCCCAGTCAATCAAGACCGCAGCAGTGAGTATCATCAAGACCCTGGTCAATTAAAAGTGCTCGAGCGGTAAGAGCTCCTCTACCTGAAGTCCCAAAGCCTAAGTCATTGGCGTGATTCCGCCAAGCTCCCAGTCAATCAAGACCGCAGCAGTGAGTATCATCGAAGACCCCGGTCAATTAAAAGGCTCGAGCAGGTAAGAGCCTCCTACCGTAAGTCCCAAAGCCTAAGTCATTAGAGTGACTGCCGCCAAGCTCTCAGTCAATCAAGACTGCAGCAGAGAGTATCATCAAGACCCTGGTCAATTAAAAGGCTCGAGCAGGTAAGAGCTCTCCTACCAGTAAGTCCCAAAGCCTAAGTCATTAAAGTGACGATGCCAAGCCTCGAGTCAATCAAGCACTGCAGCAGTGAGTATCATCAAGACCCCGGTCAATTAAAAGTGCCCGAGCGTAGGTTCTCGTAAGAACCCTCGCCGTAAGTCCCAGCAGGACTGCATGCCACGCTGGGTCAATCGCAGCCCGGAAGCGAGAATCAAGCAAGCCTCAGGTCAATCGCAGTCCCGCGTAAGATCAAGAAGAACGCCACGACCGTAAGTCCCAAAGCCCAATTCTAAAGTGACTGCGCTCAGCTGAGGGTCAATCGCACCTCGAGATCGGAGTTCAACAGAACCCCTTGTCCAAAAGTCCCTAGCCTAAGCTCTGCAGCGGACGTTGTCTCAAGAAGAGCCAAATGCAGTGCTCGAGCAATTCAAATGAGCTCGTAAAATAGACATAAGGCTTTTTAGCCTAAGTCGAAGCAAAACTCTACCACGCATGGTTAAGAAAGATTACACTCGGGCATAAATGAAAATAGGAAGTCCAACACTTAGAAAATTTTTACTTGGCAAGCATATTCAAAGTCAATTTATAAGGTAAGAGCATGTGCACACGAGCATTCAATAGAGTTGTTCAAACATGTATCTTTTTATTTCATTTGAAATGATTACATATGTAAAAAAAAAAAAAAAAAAAGAAAGAGTCCAAGTCATTCAGCGTGAGGAAGAAGCGGCATCAGCGAGGCGTCTTGAGGCGGCGGTGGATGGCCGGCATCTGCGGGAAGAAGCGGCGGGAGGGACGTCGGTGGGAGCTTGGCGGGAGGGGCATTGGAAGAAGAGAGTCGGCTCTTTGACAACACCTGGGGCTCGAATGAAATAACTCGAGGGTTGTTCATGTATTCGATTCATACCCTTGACCTTGGACATGTCGACTCGAGGTATGCCTTGCCAAAGCATACATAAAGCGATCATGGTTGAGTCGCCTTGATGTTGTACTTCGATGGCAGTTGGACCTTGAGTGTCGATTTGCTCTTGAAGGCGAGCGAACTTCTCCTCCAGTGAGTTGCTTCGTAGCAAGACTTACGAGTGTCAGGATCCTTAGAGCATGCTTGACTCGTTCTTGGTCTCGATCGACTCCTCTCGAGCCGGGAGACCTTGGAGTCGGCCGCTGCTTGTCTTCTCTGCAAGATTTATATTCTCGTCCAGCGGTTTACGATTTTCCTCCTTGACTCGTTCGCGTCACTGCTCGAGCTACGAACGCTTTGCTCGAAGTTCTTCACGGGAACTTAGAGTTATCTCGTTAAGCACAGTCGCGGATGCAAAGCTCGGGAGGAGGCCGTTGGAAGATCTTGAGCAGTGACTTGAGGAGTCGAGGACTCATCTCGTCAGGGAACCTGCTGGTCGACTCTTCGTTGAAAGCTCTGCAGTAAGGCTCGGAGCAGTCGGTGGCGTTGTTCCTGCACTTGGCGGTTGGAGGGCAGTGGGTCGTGATGCAGGTCGTGATCCTTTGTCTCTGCGAGGAGGACGCTTCCTCTGTCCTCTCGGTTGGTCGGCGGAGGGCGAAGCTCGGCGGTGGGGGCGGAGCACTCGACTCTGCTCGAGGTCTTTTGAGGTGCTCGCACGCCCGGTAGATCCCAGCGCGTCGATCTGACATTTCACGCATCCTGCTGCTCATTTCTTCACTTGATACTAAGTTGGACTCGAAGCTCAGGGTGTCAGCGACTCCTTGCACTGAGCTCGCGTTTGAAAGAGCTGTCTGCACGCGTGCTTTCAGGTGACCCCAGTCGAATAAGAAGCACCGGGAGGCTGCAAAAAAAAAAAAACAATGAGAAAAGGCGTGGCGGGAAAGCTAAAAGTAAAATCCACGAGGCGGATAAGTGACACGGGTGCAAAAGTCTTGCAGGCTGGAGGGACCCCTCATTCTACAGTCTGCGTGCCCAGCTCTCCCGGCGAAGAAGAATTTGCTCTTCCGGTTTCCACGGAGGTCGGGAGATCGGTGATGGGCTTTTACCCTTGAGTTGGAGGTAAGGTAATACCGACCAGCATCGCTTTGGGCTACACTTGGTGGTAGAGGTGTCGATTTCCCTACCGAGGGCTCGTCCGAGTCACGGCGTTTCCACAAGCGAAGAGTCAGGAAAGGACCCTCACCCATTCGAGTTCGATTGCCCGGGGCGAGACGGAACCAGAGCAGAACCGGTAGAAATAAAGTTGGAGGCGACTAACCCGTTTGAAGCACTCAGGGTAGAAGGTTGTATATCCTTGGGGGACGGTGAGGATTTCACCTGCCGTGACCTTAAAACTACTGCTATCAGGTATATTGTAAGTGCACTTTAAGTCTATCTAAGTCGGAGGGGTGGTTTCACTCTCGGGAGATCGATGGGGTATTCCCAGTATTCGGACCTTTGGTGGCCCTCGATCGCTTTCTTGCTGGTGGGTCTCGACCATCGGTAACTCACTCTCCGGACTAGAATCTCTCATGGGGATTATGCTTAGGGGTTTTGCCTCAGCTAGAGGAGGAAGAGTCCTCCGGCGACATCTACTGGGGCTCTGAGGATTTGACATTTTCTAAGGGTGTGAACTAGCAGGGGTGCGGGAGAAGAAAGCGAGTAGTGGCGGGAAGCGGAAGAATGGCTTATGCACGAACACGAAAGGAAGTGTGGTGGCGGAAATCACCTTAGCGGGAAGAAGAAGAGCGATGGGAGGCGGAGGCAAATTAATTGTGAGTTTGAGCGAAAAGTAAGCAAATAGAGGAGCGAGTGAAGAAGTTGGGGATTTTTAAAGAGGTGAGCAGCGTCCGCTCGTGTGGCGTGCGTTTGAGGACCACGACCTTTTAGGTCACGTCCTTTGAATTTCAAATGCGCAGCTAGGATCGACCAGCGTCACGCCTAAAGGTGAAGTGGTGAGGTGGGAGGCAATTTGGAAAGCATGGGGAAGAGTAAAAGGCGTGATTGACCCGTCATTCTTGAGTTTCAGGTCTTATCTCGCTCACTCAAAGACTAGAGCGGGAGGCGGTGTTTGGGTAATATTAGGCAGGCCCTCGAAGCCTTTCAGTTCGAGTAAAACACCAGGGACGGACTGGCAGAGCATCCCTTGGTCAAAGGTGGTCAAGGTCGAGGCTAAGCACTCCTTGCAGCTCGAGGTGGTCCGGGTCAAGGCGGTCAGGTCGAGCTAGCACTCCTTGCACTCGAGGTCGTCCCTCGGTCAAGGCGGTCAGGTCGAGGCCAGAGCACATCTCTCACCTGTCATGAGATCCACGAGCACTGGTGGGCAAGACCCGGCCGAGGCAGCCAGGCCCATTTTCTCGGAATCACGGTACACCTTTTAATGTCGACCGGGGTCCCACGTGGTGTAGTGGTGATCTCATTGCTGGGTGGTAAGCACGTGCCTCAAGGTGTCATAATTCCTAGCGCACTTGCAGGCATGGTGATCAGCCACGTGAATCGGGTTAAGGGGACGATTGCTCATCCACAGGGAATATTCAGCCAAGCCGGTATGTCGAGGGACCCGGATACCACTAGCGTGGGAGTGGACTGACTGGAAATGAGAAGAGTGGGAAAAATGGAGTATAAAAGGAAGCGAAGGGAGCGTTACGAGGGGTTGACATTTCAATTCACGAGAGGGTTGGATTTTTGAGACAAAAGATACGTAGCTCAAGCAGGTTCTTCCTATTCTAATCTCTCTCATTTGATTTTCGAAAACACCATACTTATCCAAAATGGGGCGAAATAATACCCTTTCATCTTTACGGTCTCCCTCACTAAGGAGATACCAAAAGACAAACTCGATTCTTGACTTAGCGTCGAAGGGTTTTCTCGAGACACGCCCGCGACCCACGACCGGTTTTCGTGAGTACGGTCAGGAGATCTCGGTTCTGAAGAAGCAGTGGAATAGGACGAAGGGGTAACCCTACTCGAGATCGAGCTTACCGCGAGCAGAAGGATTGAGCCACTGTTTGAATCCGCGAGCAGAAGGTTCAGACAGTCCCGCTCGAGCTGTTTGGAAGCACTGTTGAGGCACGCGGGAAAAACTGCATCAACATCTGGTTCAAGTGCGAATTTATGGTGTTCTTGAACATTTAGGGACTGTTCGATATTGTTTTATAACAGCTGTTTTTGTTTTTGTTTTCAAGATATAGGTTCGATAACCGTTCGGTGGCTTGTATCATAAAAACAAATTATAAAACACAGAAAATAAACTTGAGTTCACCATTATAAGTTGTAAAACATGTTTGACATGTTTTCGATGTTTTACAAAATAAATTATAATACTTATCCTAAAACCTCATCCTCACAACTCTATCTGCTTATCTCTTCATCGATTCCATAGCTCTCTCACTCTGCTTCTCCTTCTCTTTATCCCAATCTCACTGTTCCTCGTGCCTCTGCCACTGCTCCTCGCGTCTCCGCCACCGTTGTTGCTGCTACTACTGCTCACCGTCTCCACCGCCGTAGTTGCTTTATCTCCGCTGCCGCTACCCCGTCTTCGCTGCCACTACTGCTCCATCTTGCTACTATTGCTGCTCTCTTGGCTCCGTCTAAATTTGCAGTATTGCTTCTGTTGAGTTGGATATACAGTCTTCTATACGTGATCTTCTTTATTTTCTTGCAAAAGCTGACCTTGTGTGTTCTCCGTAGCAAAACTAGTCTCTGAGTTAATGCAACCTCTGCTGTAGAAATGGGTGGCCTTATTACGATTCTGTAGTTACAGCATTGGAAAAGATCGGCATTGATATAATCTATACTATAAAAGTGGACCATTCATTAGTCATTTTGTCAGATTGTGTGTGCACGATATCTCAATGTAAAATTTTTTAATAATTATTTTGTTTAAGTAATATGTTATGTAATATATATATGTAAATTATAGTATAAAAATAATAATAATGTAAAATTTTTTTATTGATGCTAATACTAAAATTTTATCATCATGTAATTTTTTATAATTATTTTATTTAAATTATTTATGTTAGTTTTGTGTATGTATTAGTTAAATAATTATTTTTTAACTATAAATATAATTTAAATATTTTTTTAATATAGTACTACTAAGTACATATGTACATATTTTTTATTTTTATTATTTTTAATATATGTCTACCAAACACATATTATTATTTTTAATTTTAAAATAAAGAATATAAAAAATGATACCAAACACATATTTAAATTTAAAATATAAAAATGTAAAATATTATTTTTATTCTTATTTTTATTTTTAAAAAATATAAATTAAAAAATAATACTGAATAAACTCTTAGATGATATTTGCTCCTAATAACAACATTTAACATAATTGAGGGTGCATGGTAGTACACCCGTAGTATTTGACATGACACACGGCACCGTACACTGACTTCGCTTCGGTCATTCTTGTGTTCTCATAGGGCTTAATAAATCATTATAAACCCCAAATGATTACCCCCAAGATTATCGATTAAGATTTAAGAGTGATGTGACGTTAACTCCGAAGTAAGCATTCCACAATCCATTTGATAAAACATCACGTCAGCTTGGAACGAAAATTTTGAGATAATTACTTGACAATCACAAGAAGTTCATTTAACATAATTGAGGTTCAGCTTTTCTCCATTTCCAAGTAAAGTATAATTTTCACTTTCAACCAGAAAATGCAATTAGGTTAGGCGCCTCGTTTGAATTTTTAACCCAAGGGCCCCACATTTTAAAAAAGAAAATAAAAGAGGAAAAAAAAAAAATAAAGCCTAAGCGACCAACGGCTATTTCCTCCCTACAAATAACCAAACTAGCCGTTAAGAGAATCAAACTTCAAACCCCTTAAGCTGAAAAGCCCCCTGCGATAATAATCTTTCGATCATTACAAAGAGTTCTTGAAAGTGAAAACACAAAAGCTCTTTCCAATTCCCTCCTCCATCTCAGATTCTCAGCCAAACAGTCGTGGTAAGCTGCCGTTTCTTTGTACTAAAAGCTTTAAAACTTTTTCACAAGAAAAAGAAACGTCTTTAATTTTTCATATCGAAAAATTGAGTGATAGGAGTAAATTAGGATTTGGTATCTTCATGATGTGGTGCAGGTACCACGATGTCACTCACTCCCGATCAATTTAGAAAAGTTGGAATGGGGTTAACGCCATCGCCGGCTCCTTTCCTCACGCCTCGTCCCGAACGGCGTCGTCCTGAGTCAAGAGGATCCGATTGGAATTCAAATCGTCAGGATAGAGATAAAGAGATCAATGTGCAAGTTCTATTAAGATGCAGGTCAAATTTCAATTACCCCACCTCTCTAGGCTTTTGTGAAGTCTCAAATAATTGTAATTCTTGGAGTCATTTGTTTTTTTTTTTTTTATAAACTTTTTTTTTTTTTGGGAGAAAAATAATAACAAAGAAAATTGTAGTTTACTAGAATGGACTCTGATTTTATAATTCAATTGTGTTATAATCAGGCCACCGAGTGACGATGAGCAAAAATCGAATGTACCAAGAGTGATTTCATGTAATGAACATAAAAGAGAAGTTACTGTTTTGCAAAGTGTTGCCAACAAGCAAATTGACAGAGTTTTTACTTTTGACAAGGTAAGCTCCTGCTTCAGAATTGATTATTTTACGCAATTGAATGCTTTTGGCTTGTGAATTGTGTGCTTAAATGTGAATGTCTTGTCTTGTTTTGAATTATTTGCTAGGTTTTTGGACCAAAAGCACAACAAAGATCGATATATGACCAAGCAATTGCTCCCATTGTTAATGAAGTTCTTGACGGATTCAATTGCACAGTCTTCGCCTATGGGCAGACAGGCACCGGCAAAACATACACAATGGAGGGTGGGATGAGAAATAAGGTAAAAATAAGACTAAAAGGGAAAAAAAAAATCAAATAGAGTTTTAGCAGTCCATGTTTTTTATGCCTGCTGAGGCTTTAGTCTCATGAAACGCTGCAGGGTGGGGATCTACCTGCCGAGGCTGGTGTTATTCCAAGAGCAGTTCGCCAAATTTTTGATACACTCGAGGCTCAGAATGCTGACTATAGCATGAAAGTGTCATTTTTAGAGCTTTACAATGAAGATATAACTGATTTGTTAGCTCAGGAAGATTATTCAAAATCTACTGACGATAAGCAGAAGAAACCCATTTCCCTGATGGAGGATGGAAAGGGTTGTGTGGTTGTAAGAGGCCTTGAAGAAGAAGCTGTATATAGTGCAAATGAAATTTATACCATCTTGGAAAGGGGATCAGCAAAAAGGCGCACAGCAGATACATTGTTAAACAAGCGCAGCAGGTTGAATTCTTTTCTGTTCTTTTTCAACTAATGACAAATATTTAATTATAGAAATGAAATTTTGCTAAATTAGACTCTTGTCGTTTACAGCCGCTCCCATTCTGTCTTTTCCATTACTGTTCATGTTAAAGAAGCAGCCGTCGGAGATGAGGAGCTTATTAAATGTGGCAAGCTTAATCTTGTTGATTTGGCAGGATCAGAAAATATATCTCGTTCAGGTGCACGAGAGGTGTGAGAATCTCTAGTTGATATTCGAATTTATGCTTCTTGTGATTAATTTGATTGGTTATTAGCTATATATAACAAAGATTTGTGGTCTTTATAAGTTTTCAAATATCTAGTGTTGAAAGAATATAACTAATTGGAAATCTAAGAAGCTTATGTGTACATTTTTGTAAAGCACAGGCTGCAGAACAAGTTTTTGATATAGTTTTCTTCCTTTTAAGTTCAGGTTTATGATGGCTCTATAATTAAATCTTTAACTAAATTACAGGGTCGTGCAAGGGAAGCAGGGGAAATAAACAAGAGTTTACTCACTCTGGGCCGTGTCATAAATGCTCTTGTGGAACATTCTGCCCATATTCCTTATAGGTTCTTTCAGATGCCTGTCAATTAACTCAAGTACTTAGGTTCTTTTGTATTTTGCCTTTCTCAACTCTTCTTTTGTGTTTACAGGGATAGCAAGCTGACAAGGCTGTTAAGAGATTCTTTGGGAGGGAAAACCAAAACTTGCATCATTGCGACAATTTCTCCATCTGCCCATTCCTTGGAAGAAACTCTGAGCACTCTAGACTATGCCTATCGTGCCAAGAACATTAAAAATAAACCAGAGGTTTATTCATCGACTTCTTTTCCCTTGTTTACTTTTCATTCTTTCCACTGAGATGAAGCTTACATTTGTAGGCAAACCAAAAAATGTCCAAAGCTGTGCTGCTTAAGGATTTGTACTTGGAAATTGAGAGAATGAAAGAAGGTTTGACATATTCTTGCATTTGAAGATTATTCTACGCAAAGAACAAGTTTGATTCTTATTCATGAAAAAATTAATGTGCAGATGTTCGAGCTGCTAGGGACAAAAACGGTGTTTATGTTCCACATGAAAGATATGCCCAGGAGGAAGCTGAAAAGAAGGTAAAGTTTTAAAATGAAGTTCCATACATCTTATAATACATAGACCAATTGTTAGTGCTATAGGATTCATATGCATCTTTTTATTAGTGAAGTCATAATGGTCCTATCTCTAGGTCTATATAAACTCACTATATGGTCGTGAAACTAGCAAGCTATTAATTTTCATTAAATCACTTTTCTCCAAATCATTAAATTAATCTTTAAAACGTAAATTCTCCAAAAAAAAAAAAAAGAAAACTTTTAGAAGCTATGTCTAAGTTGAAGGCCACACCAAATGTGAAACACAAACTAATCTACATATAATTCAATAAACCATTTGCCATCAGTTTATGAAGTAATTTTAAGACCTGCAATTGTCAACAAAATTCTCTATCCTACATGGAGCTTGATTTGATTGCAAATCTTAATGCATGCATGGATGTACTCCTTCCAGGCAAGGATTGAGAAGATAGAGCAATTGGAAAACGACCTTAACCTCAGTGAGAAGGTATAACTTAATTTTCATTTCTCTTCTGTTCTCATATATGGTACTCTTAGCAGTTTAAGAGACTCTTAGCTTCTTACAGGAGGTTGATAGATTCCGTGAACTTTATCTCACTGAGCAAGAACAGAAACTAGATCTTGAAAGTGAGCTCAAGGAATGTAAGGTAATCGTGAAACTATAAGTTTTCTTATTCGTGCTTAAATGTCTGTCTTCCGATAATAATGTAATGAATGTTTCTCCAGATAAATCTGGAAACTACAAGCAAAGCATTGCTTGATCTTCAAGAGAACCACATGGTAGCCATCTCAACTCTCAAGAAAAAGGAGTTTATAATCTCCAAGTTGCTATGCTCTGGTAAGACATTAATCATCATCAACATTTAGTACCAACCTTTATGTGCTACTTATATATTTAAAACTATTTCCATGAGCAGAAAAGTCCTTAATTGAACGAGCAAAGGAGTTGCGAAATGAGTTGCACAATGCATCAGAGGATGTAACTTCACTCTTCTCAAAATTAGGTATGAAGAACTGTTCAGCTCTTGTTTAAAAAAGCACTAGTCAATATTTCTCTCTTGTTTAAAAAAGCACTAGTCAATATTTCTCAATGTGTATTTCTCATAAATTTTTTGGTGCGATAACATGAAGTTCAAAATGTTCTATAGGTTTTTGGTAATCTCTTATTTTATTTTAATTACGGAACTTGTAAGCTGATTTTGAATTTGGCCAAATATAGTTCGACAGCACATCTTAAATTCATTGTCTTTATGTGATATTGGGATTGTTTTACTATTCATGAAACTAAGCGAAACTGTTCAACTCTTTACAGATCAAAAAGACAGGATGGAAGCAGAAAATCAGAGCCTTGTTTTATCATTTGGTTCTCAGCTAGATCAGAGCTTAAAAAATTTGCACAAGACCATTCTTGGTTCAGTTTCTCAACAACAGCAACAACTAAGATGCATGGAAGAGCATGCTCAGTCATTCCTAGCAAGTAAATGCGACGTAAGAGACCAAAATTGTTCACTGTTGTTTCATCTATTTTTTAATTATTGTTTTCGATTATCAGATTATCTCGATGATAATTGACCATAAAAAAATTGACAGGCCACACATATCTTGGAATCAAGGATTAAGAAAATGTCAGAGACATATACTGCAGGAAGAGAGCTCTTGAAGGAACTTGATAATTCAATGCAAAAGAAAGCATCCTCTGACATGGAGCAGATAAGCTATAAAATCTCGTCTCATACCATGGCCGTTGAGCAAGTACGGATTCAGAGGAGAATAATTTTTCTCCCTTGAATATATTTCAAATGGAAATGCTAAAATTTCTCCTTTCATTTTTCTGGTTTACAGTTTCTTGTTACCATGGTGTCGGAGGGAAACGAGGTTATTGAGCACATCAAGAATTCTCTGAGTCAGCAAAAAGAGATATTGGAATTATCTGCTCAGCAACAAGAAGAGGCGTGTCACCGTTGTGTTTTTATTTCATTTCACTGATGATATGTTAGTTCAGTCTGTATTATTAAATTAGATTATTCTATTGGAATTGGCAGGGTTTACAAAGGAGTTGGATTTCCTCACAAGAAATTTCAAAGGCAACTATGGACTTTTTAATTGACATCCATCATCAGGCTTCTAAATTCAAGACAATTCTTGAAGAAAGTCAGATTGAAAAATCAAAGGAATTAGATAACTTTAAGAAGATGTTTAAGGTAAGCTTTTATGCAGGAGAATGGATTAAATATTAATAGGAGTATAGAGACTGACAAACGCCCACTGCTGTATAAACAGGAAGAGGCTGCTAAGGAGGACAAGGATGCTTTGGAAAAAATTGCTGTGATATTAGCAAATTTGACGTCACGAAAAACTGCTATGGTGAGTTGACTCGTATCATCAATTCTTGGAGTGTCTGTTGAATTTCGAACAGCTTCTAATATTTGGTACTTGACATTAAATCTCAATCTTTAGGTCTCAGAGGCATCGGGTAACATCCAAGACACAAATATACAGCAGAATAAGAGATTGCAAACGGAGATTTCTTGCATGCAGCAGGTCTCAAACGATGCTAGAAAAGAGTTGAGCAAATACATACAAAATGTGGAAAGTCATTTCGTGGAAGACACTTTCTCAGCAGCCGAGTCTAGGGCTATCATGGAAAACTGCCTCCAAGAGTGGTCAGCAATTTTCTTTTTACATTTTTTAACAATCATAACAGGAAAGGAAAACTCCTCATCGTATACAAATTTACAAATCCAAGTAGTATCCGGCAGCAGATTTTTTCTGAACTCTCCAATCAAACGGGGATAGCTGCCTACTCTCCAATGAGGGCAGCCAAGATTTACCTTCATTGCTGGCTGCAATTAAGCTGAATTTCATTGAAATGCAAGTATTTTATAATTAATGCTAACTACTCTGATTTTCATTGCAAGCAGCTCAACGAATGTAGATTCTTCTAGGCAGCAGTGGGAATATGCTCAGTCATACATAAGGAATCTTAATACAAGCAGCACCGCAGAGATAAAATCTGCTGTAAAGTAAGTGCTTTTTTCTCATTCCATAGTTTATCTGAATCTATCCTTTTTTTTTTCCTTTTAAGTTGAATTATCATACCATGCGTGTTTCAACAGGGAAAATATTAGTGCAAATCAAACTGCACATGAAGAATTTATCTCTGCATGTTCTTCAATGGATGTGGATTTCGGTGCTAGAGCTGGTGATATTGCTGCATCTGTGGATGGTAATTCTCACTGTTTATGCATCCTTCTCTATGTAATGAGTATTCCTTCTCTATGTAATTGAGTATTCTTCTTGTGCCTAAACCAAAAACACCGTGTGTGCACCTGACAGATTTGCTAATGAGGGATCGTGAAAGTAAGAGGGAAATTGACTCTATAACTACCATTTGCTTGGATCAACTAAAATTCGCACGAGAAAAGCATGGCGAAAACATATCAACTATCAGAAACCAAGCAGAAAAGTGCTTCACAAAAGATTACATGGTAGTGTTTGATTTCTTAAATCCTAAAGCCCCTTCAGTGCCTTTGAGTTTTAATGAAAACCTCACTGAACTGTACACACATTCTTATATGAATGAACAGGTTGACCAGCATACTAGCACGACACCAAAGAAACGAGCTATAACAGTGCCCAGCTTGGCGTCCATAGAGGAGATGAGAACTCCTGCCTTCGAAAATCTCCAAATAGAGAGCATTTCAGACAACAGATCGAAATTGGGCCACCATGAAAGCAAGATCCCTCAGTTACTGCATATGGCAGCTTCACCTAATAGAACTCCTTTCTCTGATGTCAATTGATTTCAAGCATTTTGGTACAGCTTTGCCCTTTGCTCATCAACTGATGAGTACAATTACAAGATAGCCATGTTACCCTGCATATTTTGTCACAATAATTCTTACTATCCTTGTGAACTTACATCTATCTGCTAAACATGAAAAAAGCTTAAGCTATTAGGCAAAGAGTTTTGAACATTTTAAAAGTAGGCGCAATTTTGGTTCTTATTGATTTGTTTTAGCTCGATCTGGGACTCTGTCCATTTTGGTCCTTTTCTTTGTATCTTCTTGTTTTCTTTCCAAAGCAGCTTCACTTGGACATTCTCAGCTGATTTATGTTACAAGTCAATTTTTAACATCTTAAGCTTGGAGTTTGGAAAGTTACTGCCATCGTGGCAATTTGGTCATTCAAAAATGCAACCACATATCTGTGGAGTAAGGAGCTGTATCAATTGCTTTATTTTCATTTAGTTCAAAATAGGAATACATGGCTCCCCACACCAAATCTTAATCACTGAATTAAAGAGATAATTAATTTATTTATAAATGAATTTATTTCATGAATATTAATTCAGACGGCGGCGCTGATGATAATGCAGAATTGCTGATCCTTTCTCAGTTTCTTGCATGAATTAATTATACGTGCTACATGCAATGTATAATTCTTTAAAAACCACGTGCAATGTTTTTTCATTATTTGTCACGTGTCTGTTTAAATTAATTACAAATGATAAAATATTAAATGAATATAAAACAATGCTCCAAGAACATTTAAGAACTTATCATGAACAACACTCAGCGACCCAAATAAAATATGCACATTACGATAATTAACACTTGTAGATATTACGTAACATTATTAGAATCATTGTATCAGCCCAGAGCTAATTAAGGTCCCTCACTTGCTCGCTTTCTGTCTCTGTCAATTAAATCTTTGACCATTCTATGCCTTTGTTTCATGAGAAGAGGCTTGTGGTATAACATTTTTTTTTTCAAACACAAACACCTAAATTGAAATATTATTATCTCAACATTTTTGTTCTATAATAATATATACCGCATGACAAATTTAATTTATTATCTAAACATTTTTTGCAGCAATAATTTTAATTTGAAGTGTAAATTAGTTCCTAGTATATTTCCCAAATGCTCAGCATTTGAAGTAAAAAAAAAAAAAAAAAACCATCCCGCAGAAAATGTTGTCCCTTTTGACCTTCAGTTTGTTGAAATAAATAAAAATGTGATCCAAAAACAAGGCGGCAGCAGTGGAAAGTGGAAACAATAAATTAAAGACGTTTTCAGTGACATGAGCATTTTGGTTACTAGAGTCAAAGAAAGTTCAGAAGATTCTATTCGCCAAAGCTCCAATAAAGCCATATTTAGCTCGCCAACGGAGACTCGTTCCTTTCACCAGACATTCTTGACTTATTTAATTTAATTATTCAGTTATGTTTTACATTTTTTTTTTAATTCCACAATAGATCCATGTTGTATATATATCTGTATATGTTAAAATCTATTTAATTATATTATTTATATTTCACTTATTACATCTCATAATTATTTGTACTTAAAATTTTATTGAACAAAAATAATATTCCGAGCTTTGAAAAATCAAATCCAACCGCTGTGAAATTAACGACGTGAATATTTTAGCTAATATCTAAATTAATAGACTGAAATAAGATTTACCCTTTACACATCTTGTTAAAGAATTGAAAGCAAATTAAAACGGTGTAAAAGTTATAAAATAATAATACCCACGTGGAGAAACTTCTTTTAGTCAAAGGCATACTTGTGCCGTCAAAGAAGTATGTAGCCTTCAACTTTCTTTGCTCCAACGAATACCCCTTCCCCAACACAGAAGGAAAAAAAATTCAAAAGGACACGAGGGGTCAAAGTTTCTAAGCCTATAAATACGAAACCCTTGAGATTTATTGTCTCCATCTAAACTTTACTTATACGAAACCCTAAATAAAGAGTCATTTTTACGTGTGAAAGCTGTTTTTCTATCATCATGGCTATGAAGGGAGGTTTAGCAAATGGATCAGAAATAGCAGAGAGATTAGCAAAGGCCAACTGTTTGGTGTTGCCTGCACATAGCAGTAGAGCAAAGCTGCCAATTAAGAAGCGTTTAGCAAGCGAGGTGTTTGAGTGCAAGACTTGCAATCGCCAGTTCCCATCATTCCAAGCCCTAGGAGGCCACAGAGCCAGCCACAAGAAGCCAAGACTAATCAATGGGGTGAGCTCGACGACGACGACGAAGCCGAGGCTGCATGAATGCTCAATATGTGGGCAGGAATTTTCTATGGGGCAAGCCTTGGGTGGTCACATGAGAAGGCACAGAATCGCCATGAATGAAAGCTTGGATTCTGTCATTGTTGTTTCGCAGTCGCCGCCGGTGTCTAGGCGATCGAATAGCGGCAGAAGGGTTTTTGGATTGGATTTGAACTTGACGCCATTAGAGAATGATTTGGAGATTTTGTTTGGGAAGATGGCTCCTAAGGTTGATCTATTAATGATTTGATTATATTTAATTTTGGAGCCAAAAAACTTGTAATATCTTTTTTTTTTTTTTTGGGTTCTTTCATAGTTAACTTATCACATTTTTTAATTTATTTTATGTAAATTTAAATGATGATATGAAATTTTACTGTTTCTTTGAGAAATAACAAGGATTGAACTAATTTGTTTTTGAAAGTGCAATTGTGTCCATCACGGTATGTTGTACATAAAAATTAAATGATGTGGTCATAGTTAATTCTCCAAATTAGAGTGAGAGCCCAAAAAAAATGCAGTCCATCTCATAAATTTAATAATTAAGATAAAATTAAATAACTTTTAAATAAATTTATTTTTGCAAATGTAAGCGGTGGTGATAATTTCCACACACACGTAAACAATGCTGCTTTGATGGATTACAAAATTTTGACAAAGGCATAAAAAAAATTATATACAACTTACTTTTAACCAAGACATTTTTTTTTTCATATTTTTTATCAAAATTTTGCAACCCAACTTTTGGTCAAAATCGCATTTTCCATATTAATTAACTTAAATTTTGTTATATGTAAGTAACATGGAGATAAGAGCATTAAAATTAATGTTGGTGGAGTTGAAGAGGTCGCTGATTTTGGCTTTGGATCCCAGCTGCCTCACGTTTAATTTGTTGATTTTGACTCGCATTCTTTCTACTAAGCAAAAATCTTTGAATTAGGCCTCTTTGGTACCTATGTGTTGTAATTTTTAAGTTGTAATTATTGCAAAAGCGTGGCTAATTTGACAAATTGAATTTAAAAGAATATTCAACTTTGCCAAATTGAGAAATTAATATCCATTCGATCCGAGATCTCGGAATTGGAATAAGTTCGATAACGGATCACGAAATCTTAGTGATTTTCTCTATTTAATGAATGGGGAGTCCGCTTTGAAATCGTCTGCCCTGCACCCACCCCCCAATCGAGAATTGGCCCAAAGAAAGAACTTTAATTTAATTAGTTTATTTTTCTCTCTAGCAAGATTTTTATTTTTATCCAAAACGTGGCCGCCGCCCTTTCCGTCATTAAAAAATACTGGATTTGTCTGCATCCCATTTTGATTCTTCAAATTGAAACAAATTAGAGTTCTTAATTCTCTAATTGAATACTTTTTTCTGTAAATACTGCATATTTAATTCCATCCATAAATCTATTTTCTTCCCTATGAGTTCGAGTCTCAATAAGAATGCTAATATCTATGGGATAGGGATAGAGAAAGAGGAAAAAACCGAAGATTTCACATAATACTTTTGATCGAAAAATCAATCCGATCTATTTCGTACCCTTCGCTCAACAAGAAAATGGATCAGATTCTATAGGATCAAACCTATGGGACTAAGGGGAATGGATGCGTTCTTTTTTGTCATTTTTCATCTGTGAATTGTTAATGAACCCACCTCATTTGCTGTAACAAGTTAATTTTTTAACACTAACTATGAAATAAAAATTAATAATACGTAGTAAATATAATTTTTAAATAATAATTTTAATAAAATTAATAAAAATACAATAATTTTTTTTATCAAACAAATATAAAATTAATTTAATTTAATTTTTAAATTTTAATATCTAATATTTATTAAATATTTTAATATTATGATTTTTAAGATGCACCACCTTCAAATTCAGTATGCTTGTTAAAAGCAAATGGGATTTTATTGAAAAGCTCACAGACCAAGTTTCTTTTGAGTGAATCTCAAAGATCTTCTGAAATCAACCGAGCCAACTTTAATCGCTATTGCCATACACAGCACGCAATATGATAATTACAGCTAGCCCTTCATAGGTAGGTCCAAGTGCATGTTAACATAAGAAAGCAATAGTTTGTTATGGAAAATGCTGGTTTAGTTCCTAATTTTTAAATTTAGTATTCGTTTGATTTTTATATAATAAAAAATATCTCAAAGATATTTTTGTCACTAATTATGTTACAGTTAATGCCTTTACTTTTTCTTATCTTTTATAATTATTCTCTTGTAACAATCTAAAGACATTGATGAAAAAATATATTAATTTATTAAATTAAATTTAAAAATAAAATAAAAATTAATTTTTAAAAAAAAAAATTAAGATAAATGAATGTTATTTTTTCTTTTCATTAAGATTCTCAAGATTTTTGCAAGGGTATTGTTGTAAGAGCAAAGACATAAATGAAACATAATTAACATTAGGAATTTATTGAAATATTTTATAAAACATAAGGACCAAACAGATATTTAACTCATAATATAAATATTAAAAGAATATTTACCTAATTTAATATCTCCTAATTTAATATCTCCTATCTCCTATCACAATATCCCATCATCTAGAAGAGAAGATAAAATCATGAGTCATCACTCTTCAAACTTCTGTGCATAAGTTTTTTTGTTTTTTTTTTTTTTTGGGTAATGGGCTGAAATTGGCCTAGAATGAAATTTGATGGCTTTGGGCTTTTATGGGTAGATGAACTGGGCTAGACATAAATAAATGAATTCGACTATTGGCACCCACTCATTAAACTCATGAAACCTCTATTCTATTACCCTTATATTTATGCACATTATATGTATGTTTGCATATTTAATTTTTTATTTTGTTAGTGATTTATAAAATATTTATCAACTAATTATAAATAAAATTATATTCATCAACTTACATATTACCGGTAGCTTGAATATTACACATATAGAAAATTAAGTAATTATTAGTCATGGGGATGGATCCGTGGGTGGATCCCATAGCTCTACAAAAAAGAAAAAAAAAATTACACAATTTTTCAACCTTTGAATTTTTATATATCAAAGACATGGATTGAAGATTGATGATATGGCTTTTCATTGACAATTTTTTCACTCCCATTTCTCTCCAATTTTTTCACTCCCATTTCTCTCATATTTTCCAATTTTCTTTCATATTACTTGAGCTACAAATCTAATTCATGACACTTAACCAAAAGAATAGAACCCTAAAATTTCTTAGTTACAAGCATTTTTAATTATGGATAAAGATTATCTCATAATATTTTTTCTCCTATTCTCTTATAGTAAAATAACTAGTTAACATTAAATTTTAAATTTTGATGTTGATAATTAAATAAGTTTTTTTTCACTTTATTTATAATTAAACTAATTTTTTCATTAAATTTAAAAAGTTACGAGAGTCTGGAAGAGGAGAAAAAAACACTTTTGGTTTTGGAGAGAATTCTGATCCATGAGTTTATTATATGTGCACACAAGGGTTTTGTGAGTTTGTCATTGACAAGCAGAGCAAGAAAATTGTATTATTTTAATTATCTATTCTAATTTAAAATTGTAAAAGTCAAACTAGTGAGCTTTTAGTGAGATGTTACTTTGTATAATTCCTCCGAATTTTGTCACGAGTTCATTAATCAGATTAAGCGGCTACGTAAATCATGTAATTTTCAGCCGGCGCCATGCAAGGACATTAAACAAGTCAAATGATAACGTCATTGCTTAGCTAATTGATGAAGGACATTTAAGGATAATTAAGCATTAATGCTTGCTGGGATGATCAAGACAAAAAGGGAAACGAATTTGATAGAGAATTCTTCCTTCAAAACTCAGAAGATTAATTGGATCAAATAAAGAAAGTTGTTGGATTAGAAATTTGGACCACCAGGCCATGAATTTAATCTCCATTAATGTGTTTGTTATTGCAGTGCTCAGTCAAAAGATATTACAGAGAAAATTATTTTAAGTTACTTTATCACTCTTTATTTTAAAAAAAAAATTGTGTTACTTTAAATTTAACATGACCCAAACAAGACATAAGGAGATTATTGATTTACATGTTAACTAAAGTTTCCACCACAATATTAAGCTTAGCTAGATACAATACTATATGTTATACCTAATTAGAATCCCTCAAAATCCAATAGTGAACCAAAATTAAATCTTATAATGAAATTTGCATCTTCCTTAGGTTTTAAGAATTCTTTGATTTGATTCTCGTAATAAATGCTTTTGTCAAGATCAATGCTCTTCAATAAAAATAAGTAAATAATCTATTTGCTTCTCAAAATTAAATAAATGATTAGAAATTTTTTTTAATGTTCTCTTTTAATTATAATATTATTTAGCTCTATTAAAAAAATATCTTAATGTTTTATAATAAAAAAATTTAATAATATATACATTTTAAAATTTTTAAAAAATATTTTAATATTTTACAATCTATTATACATTTTTTATTATATTTAAAGTAAACCTTACTTTAAAAGGAAACAAAATATGAAAATAACTATATAGGAATTTAAATTATCTTGAATATTATACTAAATAATTTTAATATTATTAATAGATTATATATATTTTTAATTGTAAATCTATTTAACCCAAAAATTTATTTAAAATCTTCATAATAAATATAATATATTATTAAAATAACGATAGTAATTTATATTTTTAAATTATCTTAAATACTACAATATTAATCTACCAGAAATATTAAATTATTTATATTATATTTATAATTTTAAAACATAATATAAATATATTTATATTTATATTATCGTTAAAAGGTATTATAGTTAAAAAGATGTAGTGATGTCTTTTTTAGAAGACTCATAAATTAGCACGACCATATCTTCAAATCTTGGTAGTGTACCCATCAATTTCCCCTTAAATTATATAATGTATATATGTATTGTATATCAATATATTACAATTTAGAAAAAGAACTTTGACATCGCTTTCATTTTTCCTTCTTAGGGAAACTTGTCAATTTTAATGTCTTTTTTGTTAATGCCGGTCCAATTATAATTGCCGAAACATTGCAATTAATTAAATATGGAAACTGACTAATTAATTATCATATTACTTCGCCGAGTAAAATATTTAAGAATTAATATATTATTTGTAACGACAAAAGCATTTAAGAATTTTATTAAATTATTAGAATGCAAATGAAGTTGAAGAAGAGATGGTTGATATCGGCCTTGGCCTCGGGCATTGCACGTATTCTTGCAAACCTGAGGATAATAATGAATGAGGGATCACGATCAATAATAATTAACTTAATTATCAAATGTTCAAAACAAAATGAAGGTCGGCTCTCGAACTCATTTAATGCATGCAAGTCATTATCAATAAGTTATCTTTGGTGACATTAACTAAAAATGTCAAACAAGATTACCCCATTCTAAAATGAAGCATTATCATTGGCTAATAGATTTGGTAACGTGGGGCCTCAAAACATGATATTAAAGAATAGAATTGGTGATTAATAACCAACTCAAGCAATTAGCCAGAATAATGAATCCTAATTTCAATAATTTTATAGGTGGGGTAATATTATCATGCTATTAATAAGGGTAAATACTCTCGTGTGTGTGTGTGTAAAATGCCACTACAACAAAAATAGTATGTTTGGCACTTATTATTTGATTTTTTTTAATCAAATAATTATTAAAAGTAAAACAAAATTAATGTAATTTGTTATTTTTATTTTCATTTAGGGGTTAATGAAAAAAATGTTACTTTTTTACTCTTCTCACTGATATCGGTTGAGTGAGTAAAGCGTGGGGCTATTGGTATGCTAAAAAATTACTCTATACATTCTAATTTTAATTAAAAAATTAATTATAAAAATAATCATCTTGTAAATTTCTATAAAAGACAATTTATTATAAATCAATAATATATAATTATTTTGAATACCCACACACTCATTATTCAATGTAAAATTCCCATGTCTTAAATCTTAAAATTTTTATTTCTAACATCTTAGTCAATATTTAGATGAACAATAAGGAAATCAGCATTTTGAACTTCTTCTTCTTCTTCTTCTTTAATTATTATTATTTTCTCATTGCAAGATGTTTTGAGGTGCAAAATCTAATACTGTACATAAATAAATAAAATTAATAACTAAAATTGAGTTAGATAATTTTTTTATAACCTGAATTGATCATATTATTATAAGTATGTATTAAATATCTTAGAATTTAGGGTATTGAGAAGTTTTATTGATGTTTTAAGTAAATAAAATTAATTAATCTAAATAGTTTAAATAAGGAATTTTTTAAAGAATTTAAAGAGTGTACAAAGTAAAACTTTTTTAAAATTAGTATATGAGCGTATGGAGTAATAAAATATTCAAATTAATTTAGTAATTTTTCAAAATGTAAATAACCTCACGTACAATTAAATTATATTATTTTAATTAAAAACCAATTAATGAGCTAATTAAGCTTAGAGTTTGACATAATTTTAATCAAAAACAACAAGAGAATCATGTTTCCGGCTGGTGCGATGCAAGAGAACAAGCTAGTTACGCAGAATTTTAAACTTCAACGTCATTGCTTAGGTAATTGTTGAAGAATTTAAAGATAATTAAGCATTAATCGAATGATTGAGACCAAAAAAGGAAATTTAATGGGCTACTTTGCTTCACATCGTCTTTTATTTATCACCTGCGAAAACTCAAAATTAGATAAATTAATAAAGCTCAGTGTTTGTTGTATATATTGGACCACTAGACCATGAACAATTTTTTTTTTTTTGTTTTGAATAAATCCCAGAAATAATCTTCATTAATTAATGTATTAATCTATATTAATTTCTTCAATGTTCTTGTTATTGCAAGTACTCGTCAAAAGAGATGGCAAGGGAAACTATTTTAAGTTACTTTCTGACAATGTAGACATTTTTTTATGAGTGTATGTATCCCTTTCTGTGGAATCTTTATCATCATAATTGAATTATATATATATTTAACTCCTTAATGTTAATATCATATTAACAAATTTTTGGAGCCTTGTGTTTGTAAATTTATTGAGTAATTAATTTATTAACTAAACCCACATTGGAGTATATTCTTAAAAATATAGATTTTTTTCTTTATTATTTAGAAATATTTTATCAATATGAACCAGAAATGATTCAAAAACTTAATTTAATGACAACTAAATAAAACCAGAAATATAGATATCAAATGAATATTGATGTAATGCGTGCGTGTGTGTATGTTTGTGTGTGTATAGGAGAATTTGTGGATTCGGAATTAAATTTCGAAATGGATTTATTACGTCGTAAATCGACTATTAAAACTTTATAAACTGATTTATAATGCCATAAGCCAGTCCCAAATTTTATTCCAAGATCTGGTAAGCACGAAATATATATATATATATATATGTTCGTATGTGTGTATGGTTTTAGCTTCACACGCACAAAAATGTTCTAAATTCATGGAACAGGAGAGATTTGAAGAATCGTTTGGCAACCTAATAATTAAGTGGGCGAAAGAGAAGCACTTTGGAGGCATCATGACAAGCCGTTCTCAACAACTTAATAAAAGCACTTTAAACCCTAATTTAATTAAAATTAAGCTCAAAATAAGTGCTTGTTAACTTCCACTTTGTGTATTTATGAGGATCATGATTGAAGCCTATCGGCTTAATCATACTAACAAGAACGTCATTATTAGTTGTATGAAAACAATGCATCTATTTTTTTTATTAACTAATCCACTTTCATCACTAATAATATATATATATATATCTTGTCCAAACATACATATATATGGCTTAAAACTGATGCCATGCGTGTGTTCAATTTCAAAGCACATACAAATCCCTCGATGTGTTTCCTTTGTGATTGAAAAATATCAACCTGGATTTGATTATTGGAAGCTTTTCAAATATTCTCTTCACTTTTTCTCTCCCCTTGGAAAATTAATAATAAAAGCAAAGAAAAAATAAACCTAAACCTAGCATGGACAATTAATGCAAGAGAATTTAAAAACAAAAATACTAAAAATAAGCCGTTGGAAAATGCACTATATATAATAAGTCTGTTGGATAGTTGTTAATGTTCATTAACATAAGTTTTGTTTATTAAATGCTAACTAATGCATAAAATTTCCTCCTGAGTTAGGTTTCAGAGGGGAGATATGAAGAATGCTTGAGCTTTGACTAGCAGGAAGCGTCATGCTTGACAAAGTTCAAAATCAAATCACATCAGATTGATCTCGTTTATAGGGATCATGATTAAAGTACAACACATCTACATCCTAATCATGGTAGTTAACAAAAATTATTGGTTAGCTTTTGAATTAATGAACCTCTCTCTGACCTTGGCTCTTTTGATTAACTAATCCACTTTCATCACCACACAAATGTTATTGATCTATTAACTAATTAAAATAGCTAGGATAAGGCCTTGCATGTGTAATGTGCTCGATTCCAGCACTATATATATATCGTTCTAATATTTGCTCTTTAATGACAATTAAGTCTACGAATCTTAATTAACTCTCTAACTTTTTTAAAAAAAGAATTTAAGTCTCTATCAGAAAAGTATCATTAGTACATGCATGCCAAGCAACCATAATCACGAACCTGGTGATGATTTCTAAAGGACGAAATTTTGGACCACATGATCGCCAGTGATCAATTGTCCTAAAATCTCAAGGACTTTAAATAATTTTTATATCTTCATGGACCACGATCTAACTACCAATTGCTTAATCTAATCAGTAGTTTCGACAAATGATGACGTTGCGATAAGCAAGCCTATTACAAATTATTAATATTTTTAACTAGGTTATTAGCACTCACGCGCAGTGCACACACACACACTATATATATATATATATATATATATATATATATATATATATATACATAGTGCTGATTTGGTCTAGAATCCTAAACTTTGTTAAAGTTCAAGAAAATTATTAATATGTGCAGTTTAATAGTATTAAGTAATCATATTATTAAGAAGCACAGTTTAATAATTTTTTTAGACTTTAACAAAGTTTAGGATCATAAATTAAAATATTTTTAAGTCTTGTGATTTAATATTCTAATGATTGTGAAATTTATTAAACTGCGTGATTTAATAATTTTTTATGACTTTAATAAAGTCTAGAATCATGTACTAAATCACACTATGTATATGTTCCAATTCGAAATTTTAAAGTGTGAAGCAGTTCGAAAAAATACATAAACTGCTTTAAGTTTTAAACTTATTAAACATCATGATTTAATAGCTTTCCTGAACTTTCTTAGACTTTAAAATCTCAAACATACACGCTTTATCTTCATTCTCACTAGGGTTACGCACCAAAAACCCATATGAGCTATTTAATATTCTTCATAATTTAAGCTTGTTGGTACAGGTGATGCAATCTCCTTAATCCTACCAGCTTGTTTAAAGAAGCAGAAAGTAATCGATCATTAATCACAAATAGCCACCGACCGTTCAACAAGGAACCAAACAAATTAAGAAAATTTAGTTTTTATTTTAATGATCTCCACACGCCATAAAATATTACATTAGACTTGTATAACGAAGTTTTAATTCATTGTATATGAATCATTTATCATGCATTCTGGCTTCAAAGCATAATTGTTAGCAAAGTGAAGTTTAAATTTTCATGTTTTTTTAAGGAAAGCCTTCAAAATATTGGAAAACAATACAAAAAAAAAAGAAATTATATATTTTCATTGTAGAAACTATAATGATCTCCACACGTCATATGGTGAGCAAATAACAAAGCTAATGATGGAGCACTAATTAGGACTTGTAAATTGTAATAGGTACTAATAATAATTATCGAGAGTGAGTACTTATAATCAAAATTTTAAGCATCGTCCAATATGGGAGCAAGTAAAGATAATCAAGCAATTAATATGAGCATGTAATTAATTAAGCCGTCGAATAGATTAAAGACAAATGATTGCTTCTTTCTTAAAAATGATGATCAGTGCTTTAAACACTAATTATATATTAAGCCGTCGAAGATTATGACAAATGTACCAATTAAAGAATAGCACAGAGAATGAGAAGCTTCTTATAATGGATTCCACATGAGTATTATGACAAATCAGCTTCAAATGGAAGCTTAACCAAAGTTATCTTCAGATGTAAGATTTATGCCATGGCAATTAATTGACATATGTATGTCATCCACAGTATTTTTATTTAACTAAGCGTTATTTCAAGGTTCTGTGCATAATTTGTCCGAAACATTCTATCAATCGACATGAAATTTTCTTCTTCAGAGTCACTCGAAACCATTGCTCTCACGATATTTTTGGAGTCCCCATTAATTATATATATTTCTTATTTTATTCTTGAAATAGCGGTCTAGTTGATTTACATAATGTAATTAATACGTGTTAAACTTTACTCATTGTCTATATCTTCATCAAAATTTCTTCGACCATGGGGACCAGTCCTATCTTAGTTTTTTTTTTTTTTTTTTGCAATAATGAACGTTAAAATAATCCAAATGAGGTCGTTCAAACCCACTATTGTTATGCCAGTCAAAAGTAGTTTCAATGAAAATGACTGAGACTGAATTGTTTCTATAATAACCTTGTCATCAAATAATTAAAATTGTAAGTATTACAAGTAATATATTAAAACGATTACTATCAAATTCGTGTCACTAAAACTACTTTTATACCTTTTCGCAATATGCTAATCTGTGTTTAACATGGTCAAAAATAATGATAACTGACAACTGCTTTAACATAAAGTTACTCTAAAGAGATTAAGTTTAAGTAACAATCAACCAGGAAAGCTTTCATATTATGCAAGTTCCTTTCCCCTTTCCCCCTCCTCGTGCCTCCGGCAGGTATCTTTCACCTCAATATATTGAGTTACATCATTTAACTTAATTAAGTAAAGGTAGTTCAGCAAGGTTTAATTAACTAGTTTGGTAAGGTTTAATTAGGTTAGATTTAGGCTTGGTTTCATAATTTTCTTGAGTAGTCAAGATGGTTCTCAAAGTCCATTTTATTTATGTAACAGTAGTAATATGTCCTAAGAGCTTGATCGAGTGATTTTTAAATAGTTTTATGAGAAAAAGTACTATCATATATCATTTGAAACTTCACGCACTAAGTCAGCCACAATTTGATCCAACAACAAGTCGATAATAGCATAATTCAGGCATCACCAACAATCATCTTAAAAAACACATGAGGCTATATATATATATATATATATATAGGAGTCTCAAAATAAAGCCTAAGGACACTAGGTTGATATATCTTCAAAGGACTATAAGATCATCTTCTGATTTGATCAATATTTGAACTTTCTTAAATGATCTGTTAACATGTGGCATTTACTAAAACGTGTGATCAAAATTTTCTCTTTTATTAAAAGAATATAATCTAAATTGGAACCGCTCTCTAGATCTTTCCACAAAACTTTCCTCTGAAAGCTCTTCATCATTCCTTACCAAATCCCTGGAGAGGGAGCTCTTTCTCTCCTTCTACAGTGGTCTTTCTTTTTGTTTTTTGTTTTTTGCTGCAGCCTTCTCCTTCCTTATGGATTGAGGATGGTTGTCTTGTTTTGGCCTCCTCTACCTTTAGGTGTGAGGACGGATATTTTATTTTCAGTTTCCTCCTCCTTCGGGTGTGAGGATGGCTGCTGTGTGGGATCAATCTTTACAGTAAATCTATTTTGGTACCAATTAGAAAGCCTTATTATATTGGCAGAGATTATATCAAAAGAGACAGGGAATCCCGAATGGAGCTCGAAGTATATGTGTACTGTGAATGGAAGTTTTTACTTCCTATGTACAAGTGTTAATTTCTATCTGTTCTCAGTAAAATTTTATGGGTCAATCCAAATAGTTAGTGTAATAAATCTCTGTATTTTGATCTTTATAATGTGTACCAAGTTGTTATATTGACGTTATTCGTTTAATGAAATATTATATTTCATTAAAAAAAAAAAGATTTTCTCTTTTATTAATTTTTTTTTTTTTTACCGCTTCAATCATATTCACTGTACCTTCTTTTCAACAACTTGATACTGCAATAAGAAAATTTTGAGAAAGCCATAGATCATTGGTTTCCTAATTGATTTCTTTGTTCGCCTCCTCTACTTCTGCAATTAGATTAGGCTCATGGTGCTAGATCGAAGGCGCCGCAAATTCAACTCACCTTACATGTAGTCCACAAGTAACGAAGAAGAAAAAGAATGAATCACTATGATTAGGTTCTTGTGACTTGATTTAGCAATGTGCCCAGAATATTAATAGAAAGCTTGAATCAGAAACACGCAATGAATCATCACCATTTATAATCCTTAAACCTATTATTTCATTACTGAGAAACAACCAAAATTTTCACCCTTGTAAAACTGGAACACAAAGAAATCAACAGTCAATGGCCGTCGAAATTGATAATTTTTTTTTTTCGAACTTTCATCTTAGCACCAGCAAGAAATTAGCGTGATAGAAAAAGTTCAATTTAAAAAAAAAAAACATTTAAGAGGCTGAGAAGGGGGGGGGGGGAAAAAGCAACAACAACATCATTTAAGAGGTTGAGAAGAGGGTGAAAAGATAATTAATTAAAGAACAAATTATGATCTATTGCTACATTTCAATAGATCTAAAAAAGCTTGATGTTGATAAGAATTAATCCCCACAATTATTGTTGCTCTTGTCAAGTTCAACGACTTTAAAATTACAAAATCCATTTGATAATCAAACTCACACAGCCTAAAATTAAAAGTTCGGTCGTGTATAGAAACCCAAAGTGAACTATCCCTTAAATTGTAGTGAATGTGTATATCTCAAATTATATATATATATATATCAAAACAGAAATTAGATATGAATTAATTTAAATCATGGCTTAAGTCATCAAGCCCATTTTCGAAGAAAATTTCTGGTCCCCAACAGAACCACGTACCTCCTTATATACAAAATACCATTTAAAAAAAACTAATATTGTTTTGTTAATTTCCTTTTGTGGAAGAAAATACAACTATTTTAATGCCGTTTGATGTTATGCCGGTCGAATTATAATGTTCAAAACACTGCCACAAATCATATATGAGTATAATAAGAATTAATAAATAATTAAGTTTTTATTATTATACGGTGATAAGAGCATTTCAAAAATTATTCAATTATTAGAATGTTGGAGAAGTTGAAGAGATCGTTGTTGTGATTGGCCTTAGCCGTTCTATTAATTGTATGAAGGGCATGCATTTATTAATTTGCGAGCCTGATGTTGATAATGGAGAGACCAGGACTAGTAATGAATTTTTTTTTTTTTTGGAATTAAAAATGTATAATCAAGGAAAGTTTGCTGTCGGATAATACCAGCCACACGAGTTGCTGACTTTGACTTCATACTCTTTTTGAATAGTCAACTATCTCCCGATTAGGTGGTAAGCTTGTTAACTAATGGAATCTAATCTATACTTCAAATCAAGTGGGCACCATCACTAGCAGCTACCCACATCAGCCACGTTATTCATCTCTGATAATTCTTATCAACTCAAAGATCAAATAATCAAATAAAGGTATGTTTTTCATTCGTTCAAAGACTTCTTTGTTAGAGTGATGGGTTATAAACAAATTAAATCATGGTCGGTTTTCATATAAAAGTTATCATTAGATATTAGTTATGTGAAACGAAATGCTTGTTAATGTAGTTAGCTAGGTAGCTTCCTTTTTCTTTTTGTCTTTTTTTTTAAAAAAAAAAACTCAAATCAATTTAATTTTTATCTTTTTTATAATTTAAATTTGGATGACCAGGTAAATAAGTTAAATCCTCACTAATAATTTTATTATATATCTTAAACCACATTACCCACTAGAAGGCTTAAGTTAAGCAATACCATTGGCTAACAAATTTGGTAATAAGATGGACCCACAGAACATGACCTCAATGATTGGAACTTGAATATGGTTGATCCACCAGGACCACTACTCTAGTAATTAATTAAAATTTAGGCTTCCATCCAGAAGATTATCGCAGGCGCAGCCGTAATTTTAGAAATCATAAACAAGAATTAGGTTTCTATCGAGAAATAAACAAGGTTTTGAGAGTTGCTCATTGGTCAATTATGCAAGTAAATAATATCATTTAATTGTCTAATCTAGGGTTTGTGATTTGTTGATGTCAACTGATGAGAGCTAAATTTATTTAGCAATTTGTTGTATAAATAATGCCTAGGAAATATCGTAAGTTTAATCAAACTAAGAAACTACGTGAATCAGATGCATGTTCCCAACTGGTGCCATGCAAGAAGACAAGCTATTTAATTATAACGTCATTGCTTAGCTAATTCGTGGAGGATTTAAAGATAATTAATCATTAATGCCGGAATGATTAATGATTAATGATTAATTTATGTGATTGTTAGTTTAATGGGAAATCTTTTCTTCAGAACTCATCAGAAGATTAGATAAACACAAAGAAGGCTCAGTGTTTGTTGGATTGGACCGCAAGGCCATGAATTAATACATCTTCAATTAATGTGATTGTTACTGCAGTACTCGTCAAAACGGACGTCGAACAAAACTAATTTGAGTTACTTTCAACAACTATAGATAGCTGAATAATAATATTATATATTTTAAATTTTTTCATCTTAAATAATTATTAAAAATAAAATAAATTTTATTAATTACTTAGTAAGATAATATAATTAATTCACTTTAATTTTGTAAAGAACTATCAACTAATTAATGAATATCACATAATTTAGATTAATAATTTAAAATAAAAAATTTGAGATATATAATATTACTCATGGACATAACCTAATTTAAATTATTTAAGTTACTTTTCTTAGAGCGTTTGGTAATTCTGTAGCTTTTAAAATAATTACTGTTAGTTATACTGTAAAAATAATCAACTGTAAAGAAAATCAGTAAAATATTTGATAAAATTTATTTTTAAAAATACTGTAAAATTAAAAATAATCTTATGTGCTTAGTAAATTTTACTGTTAAACAGCTGTAAAAATATAAATGACTAAATTACACGTAATATTGAATAAAATTTATTTAATTATTTGTAAATATGTACATAAAATATTTTTTTATTATGTACATAAAATAATTGATAATTAAAATAAATATTTTATATTATTAATTTTATTTTTATTTTATTATCTCAATATAATGTGTAATAATAATAATCTCTTTAAAGTTCATTATTTTATTTTCTAATTAAAAAATATAATTTTACATTTTTTTTATATATATGAGAATATATATGGAATTATATTAAATATACAAATAATTATCAAAATCAGATTTTAGAAAGCTACTTCTGCCTTTCTTTTCAAAATCTGTTATAAGATGAAGTGATTTTGCCAAAAGTGGTTTCTAAAAAAAATTTATCAAATATTAAAATTAGTTTTTAACTTTTTAAAATCACTTTTAAGTCTACCAAAAGTAATCTCAAACAAATTCTTTGTTTCTTTGGAAATTTACACCATAATTTCATTATATTTTAATTCCTTAATTAGTATAATCATATATGAAGGTATAAATTCTAAAATATCTCCACGATACAATGTCAGCTATATAATAAATAAATTATGTTATAGTATATGTGCATTTATTTAAAAAAAAAAAATCGGCATGCAATTGGTGATTATATAAAATTCAACTATACATGTCACACATCATTAATTAATCGTATTAACTCTTATATATCTTAAAATTTCTCGTATTAGGGACAGAAGATAAGCTCTTGGAGCCTTTTGTTTGTTTCTTTTTCAGAATAATATATCAAGGAATTCCATATTTGCAGGTAATTGTTAATGCATGAACTAATCGAGTTAATACATCCACGTACATTCTTTTCCACAATTTTTTTTCTTTTTCGAAAGGATATACTGCATCCGTTTCGCATGAAAAATTAGACTTTAACTAGATCGGGGTAAAACAATTAGCCAGTGATAATATGACTAGCTAGTTTTATTTTACAATAAAATTACCCAAAAATCTTTGATGAAAATATGTTTTCATTAAAATCTACTTTATTATTCTCCATTTTATAATTATTGCACATCTGCCTTTTATGAATTTTTTAAGTTTATCAAACATTCGAGAAAATTAAATCCAAAAACACTACGTGAGTGAGGTGACACAGACCTTTTGTATAATTTTTAAAAATAAAAAGACTGATTAGGTAACTTATTCAAATTATAAAGATTAAAAGAGTATTTACCCTTTACAAATTACTCATCACAATGATGTATTTGCTTAGTTGAAAAGAGGACCTCTATCCAATTTATATCTCAAATGCATTAAATTGTTCTAATGCATGTATGGATTAGAACAGATTTGAAGAGTCATTAAGCAACTTGATTTATGCGGGGCAGAGCAGCACTTTTGAAATCCTATGGCACCTGGCTCTCAGATTAGCCCATGCCCTTTAACCGTTAATTAAAAGCTCAGAATCATTATTATAATGCTAATAAATTTTAAAGTGCATGCTTGAAAATCCCCACTAATTCATTAACTTGTGTCATGGGGAACCATGATTAGAAATTAAAGCACTTAGGCCTAATCATTTATCTATAATTAAGTAAAATATATCTATTTTATTAACTAACCCACTTTCACAACCAATATGCATACATCTTCCCCAAATTATAAAACTTAAGATGGCTTAAAAGTGAGTCATGCATGTGTTTAATTTCCAGCACCTACACTTTGGTGACCCAAAAAAATGCCGACCTAGATGTGATTATTGGCAAATTGGCAGTCTCGATCCCTTTTTTTCGTCTCCCTTTGGAGAGATTGGACCAGAAAACTAATTATAAAAGGCTAAGATAATCCCATTACCGTTAACAAGAACAAAACTTGTGCAAACAAAGCAAGCTTTTCGATCGTGGCATTTAAGAACTGTCATGCACTGTTACCTGTTTTCTGTTTTTTTTTTCCTTTTTTTTTTTTAATAAGCACTGTTACCTGTTTTCTAAAAGTGGCAAGATTAATTGGACTACGGCAACCAAGCTAGCCTGGCAACATATGGCAGCCAATTAAATGGAACACTTTAATATCTTCCATTAATGTAGTATTATTCTGATAGAAAATTTTGTTATGAATTAACGAATGAGCTTACTCTGATGGGACTATATACTGATTATTAACCTTCTGATTTATATAATGCACAAATGCATCATCATTTCATCACATAATTCTTACTACTTATTTATGCACTGGATGATTAGCTAAAGTCAAAATATTTTATTTTCATTCTCATTATAGAGTTGTTCCTGTAGACTTAATTGAGTTTTCTCTGATCACTCGTTCAAATTATGAGAAAGATAGCTCGCATCAAAGGTTTTTATTAACAAAATAAATTATAAAAGAGCACTAGAATAATGTTACTGTTCATTAACGTTCATTAACACGGGTACTTATTTCATCCAGCCTTATTGAAGAGACGCAGAGACTTCCCATGAAAGTCTTTAATTATTGTGGTAAAAAAAAAAGTGTTTGTTTTATAATTAATAATATATAATTAAGGAAAGTCTTGTTGTCTTTTTTTTTTTAAATAGAGATATTACAATAAATTATAATACAATCAATATTATTGATATAATATTAAATATAACTAATATTTATAATTAAAATTAACTTCACATTAATTTTATAAAATATTATTAAAATTTTAACTTAAGAATACTTAATTCATTTACATAAAATCTTGTTTGTGTGTTGAAAAAAAAAAGTTTTTTTTGTCGGATGATCCCAACCACACATTTTGCTGACTTTGACTTCACAATATTTTTCAATAGTCAGCCAACACCGACCAAGGAATTAAGTTAGCCAGTTGACTAATGGAATCTATCTTCTGCAAAAATCAAGTGGGAACCTTTATAAAAGCCACGTGATTCGTTTGGAAACCTTTTTCTTAGAGCGAGCACTTCACGTGGTGCAAGTCATATCAAAGAGTTATCATAGGTTACGCGTCTTGCTAAGTTATATTTATTTTAATTTATAATTTGTTTAAAATAATATAAAAATTAAATAGATTTTATTATCATATTATTCATTTACATATATTTTAAGTTGATTGTAAACTATATTAATTATAACTTAATAAAATTCCATAGATTACTTGAATAAAAAATGGTTGCCATAGATTACTCGAATCGGAAATGGTGATTAACTAAGCAGCTTGACAAGATTAATTACGCACTACTACAAAGCTAAATTTAAGCAATATAATTGGCTAACAAATTTGGCAAGCTGGACCCACAGAACATATAAATATGACCTCAACAGATGGAAAGTAGAAGGTGGTTGATTCAATACCCTATTAACTAAGTTAAACTATAATTATCCTAAAGATTAATGGAACCCTAACTTCTTAGTAACTTTTAATGTATATACTACGAACAAAATTTAGGTTTCTATCATGATAAATCATTTGATTTTGATGTGAAATTAGCGGATTCTTTTTTCCTTTCCAATTAAGTAAATGTATATCAATTGAAGTCCACTGAAGAGAACCATATATACATAATTAGTACTTTATGGATTAATCAATGCCTCGAAACTGTCCTAATTTTAATACTAATTAAGAAAGTACGTGAATCGTGTTTCCGGCTTAGTGCCATACAAGAAGACAAGCTAATTAACCACAGTTAACGTCACTGCTTAGCTAATTATCGTGAAGGATTTAAAAATAATTAAGCATTATTGCCGGAATGAGTAAAACTAATAATAATAATGTGGTTACTTTGTTCATCTACCGTATCATATGCCTCAAACTAAGAAGATTAGATAAAATAAAAAGATATTATGAACTGTGCTTGTTGGATTTGACCACAAGGTCGTGGAGATATAATGTATTGTTCATCAATGTGCTTGTTATTGCATTACTCATCAAAAGCGACCTCAAGAATGATAAAAATCAAGTAATATTGATGGAATCAAAATAATCAATCAAATAATTAATTGCTTCAATCTTAATTAGTAATTAAGAAAATTTGATTGTCAATCAATATAAAGATTGATTGACTCAATCTTTGTTAATTAATCATTATTCTTAAATTATATTAATTGTATTATTTTCTTTTTATGTTTTAAATATTTGTATAAATTGAGTCATTATGTTCATGAATCAATAAGAGTGAAATTTATATTCTTTATATTATTTTTTAAAAAATTTTTATGGTATTAGAGCAAATTTGAGAATCTTTAAATTCGTGAGTTTAGGTTTAGCTACCATATCTATGATGAGTTTCCAGAACATGGTAGTTAAAAGAAAGAGATGTGATTCTTTTTTAATTATTATTTAATTTTTTTACCAAAATTTTAAAAAAAAAAATTGTTCAACTATACTATCCACTACCACTACTACTTCCACCATCATAAAAGACATGACGTTAAAGAAAAGAGAATGAAAAAAAATTCTTAAAATTGATATTTTATTTGACAAGATCCATGAAATAATTTTCTAAACGAAAGAATTTCATATCAAGATCAAAGTAAAAATAAAATTATTGAGTAAAGATTTTTTTGAAAAATATCAAAGCATTATCTTTTGTAATAAAAGAATTCCTTAATCAAAGGAATTGACTTATATTTTTTTACGGTGCCAAAAAAAATGTGTATATGAAAATAATTGAAAGATTTTCTAGACAAACTTCAAAGAAATGTTTCTAATATTGCTGCATGACACTTGGATGGGACCTTAAATTAAAATCAAGGATTTACATTTTTTTTTTAAATTAGGAATTCAAAAAATTTTCTTTACCAACTTGAGAGAAGATGGTAAAAATAAAGTAATATTGATGGAATTAAAATAATCAATTAAAAAAATTTATTAATTAATGATTAAAAAATATTAATTGTCAATCAACATAAAGATTGATTAACTCAATCTTTACTAATCAATTATTATTCTTAAATTATATTAATTGTATCATTTTATTTTATATATATCAAATACTTTTATAAATTAAGTCTCTGTACTCATGAATTAAGAGTAAAATTTATTTTTTTTATATTATTTTTTAAAATTGTTTAAAACTATTTTAAGTTACTTTTCAAAGTTCAAACAATGTGGATATTTTTTATATGAGAATCTTTATCCCTTCACTTTTCTTAGTCTCTTTTGGAATATATCTGCATTATAATTTTATTATAGTTTAATTCCTTAATTACTATCTATCATCATATTAAGGACCGCAGAGATTTTGGAGCCCTGTGCTTTAAAAAAAAAAAAAAAGAGTAATAACTTAAGGAAACAAATCAAGTTAAGCCACCCAGCTACTTTCTTTTCCACATGAATCATATATATTAACAATTTAAAAATGGTTACCCCATGAATGCCAGCTGTTATTCCATCCATTTCTTTCTAAAAAGATACTATGTAGATCGGGGGCAATACAAATAGTCAGTGACATGATTAGATTTATTTATTGTGACGACCAATTTCTCTGACTACAGATTTGTATCCATGAAAATAATTAAGTGAATTTAATGCAACATATATTTATAAAGAAATTAGTAAAGGTATAATTATATGAGTGTTTTTTTAACAAATAATTACGTGATAAAATTATATTTTATAAATCATAGCTGTAGTACCAAATGAAGCCATAATGTCATTTGTACATTATTTGTCATGTATAATCAAGATATTTTTTTTATAAATAAGCCCAAATTAATTGTGCAGCCTCTGTTGTTTTATTGATTATTTGAATTTGGTTGGCCAAATAAAAAAAAAAATTGTTTGAAAGCCACTCAAACAAATCTTGAGATAATAAAAAAATTTATTATTTCAAATTATCAATCATAATCATTGCATAGGTGAGGAGAGGATCTGAATCCATATTTATATCACATATGCACTAAATTATTGTAATGCACAGATGGATTAGCAGAGATTTGTAGGATCATTGAGCAAATTTTGATCCTTATGCGACGCAGAGAAGCACTTTTGAAATCCTGTTGCAGCTGGCTCTGAGATTAGCCCATGAAAAATAAAGCTCTTTAACCCGTGAATTAAAAGCTAAAATCGTTTTTCTAATGATAATAAAAGCGCTTGGAAATTCCCACTTGAGTACTTACGGGGATCATGATTAGAGCGCTTTGCTAGGCCTAATCACTAATCTAGAATCAAACAATTATCTTTTTTATTTAGTTAATCCACTTTCACAAGTAATATTCATCATTTTCCCCAAACATGGCTTAAAGTGAGGCCAGGCTTGTTTGTGACTTAAAAAACATAACGCCAACCCAAATGTGATAATTGGCAAGTTCGCAATTTCATTTTATCTTTCCCACTTTGGAGGGATTGGACAAGAAAATTAAATATAAAAGCTGAGGTGCAATTAAAACAATCGGCAAGTTTCAAACGTGAAAAGTGAGAAGTGTCATGCACTGTTACTTGTTTTCTAAACGAGGTAAGATTAATTGGACAACTTCTTTTTGACCTAGCCTGGCCACACGAAAGCCAATTAATTATTCGGACACAGGACACTTTCCATTAATGGAGTATTCTGATAGAAATTTTGTCATCGATCATACTAATTAACAAAGAATGATCTTTATCTGATTGCCATATATATATATATATATAATTCTTTCTATTTTTGCATTAGTAAATTGATTAAACTCATTAAACCAAAGTCAGTTTATTTATTTATTATTATTATTTGGTTCTCACTATAGAGCTGGGTATGCAGAAGAAACGATAGCACGTATCAGGGTTTTTTTTTTTTGGTCAAAAATAAAATTATAAAAGAAGCAGTAGAATAAGCTTGTTATTGGACAAATGTTAATGTTCATTAACGTTGGTGTCTGTTTCATCCCACGTTACCGAAGAAAAGCAGAAGCTTCGCATGAATGCCTTCAATTATTGAACCAAAATATATATATATAAAAATTAAAATAATAAAGAGAGCAAATTACTCTACATAAATATAAGTGTGCTGGAAAGGTGAATGATTTTCACACGTCTTAGCTAAAATACCGCCAAAAGCCTTGAGTGCACTAATTAATTTTTAACAAATATATATATATATATATGATGTGTTTATTAAATACTACTTAATGCATGAATCATGCTTTAGTTTTTTACAGGAATAAACAAGTCAGTCGAGGCCATATTGCTCTAGCACCTAGCTAGCGAGCTATGTATCTCCAATGAAATCCTTCTAGGAAAGGATTTCTCAACGGCTAGAATACACTCGTAACAATATCTCGTTCTCTAATTTGTATCCTTTTTTTTTTTTTTTTGACAAGCTCCAATTTGTAATCTATTTTCAGGAAAGAAAAATGATAAAAAAAAAAATTGTAGTTAAAACATGCATTCTCTTGAAGATGTTTTCCTCTTTAGAAGTCTGATACACATATAGAGATGATGAATTCGTTGTTCTCGTTTATATTTTCCTCGAGAATTTGGGTTCCAATAATTTTGAAGAATGCTTTAACCATTCAGCAGCTAAATGAACTGAGCGAGCGTCATGCATGACCAAACTCCTAAAAATTATGAAACCCCTTAATTAATATTTGACGTGATTATTCATTATGTGAAAACAATAATTGTTTTCTTGATTTTCTTCGACTTGAATTTGATAAGATATTCAAATATTGTAAAAGGAAAGATTAGATTTACAATAATTGTAGGAATCAACAAGTCCTTGTGATGATCCAGCGTGATTTGTGCTGCTATAACAGTGCAAATTACCATATTTGTTTCTAGCTCTGGCTGTAACTGTGACTTGTTCGTATCAATTACCACCCCCACCTTTTACATATAACAGCAATCTACGGTCGTTACAACGTTAACAACCAGGTTTTGGAGCAATTTCGTCCTAATGCAATCGACAAAATGAGATAATTAGTGTTAGGTGATGCCATAGCACACAATACTAGACTATCGTTAAATTTATGATGGCTTCGAATTTAATGATAATTGTACACTGTAGTATAATGTAATTGAGTGGTGACGTGATGACTTGGCAGTGATGATATTAATTAATGCTTTCTTAGGATCCCTTTAGGGCTATTCCACACGATTCTCTTAAAATAAAGACAGCACAGCTGCACCAAATGGCGTCCCCTTAGTGTTGCGCGGCCTTGCTTGGTGATAGCTCTATGTGGTGATGTTTGCCTCTTGCAACTTGCAGGTGTGGCTCGTCCCACCTACAATCTATTCATTGTTGAAGGATATTGGACTACACATCTGCCGATAATATTAATGTCTCTAACTGTTTATTTTAAAACTGTGTACAAATTAATTTGGTTTGGGTGAAAAAAAGAGAGAGAGAGAGAACATTCAATTTTTTTCCTTTTTTCTATTGTTTTTCAAGAATTCTTTCGTGTAGTAATGTTTATCGACTCAATTCTACAGATTTTCTTTGTTTTCTTTTAAATTAAATGGATAAATATATTAGGGAGTAGGTAGTTTTAGGTTTGAAGTACAGAATGTGCTTTTGATTTGGGAATTGAAAAATGTTTGAATTCGTTTGGAGGAGAGCACTGCACAAAATTGAGTTGCTTTTCCTTAGAAAAAAAAACCTCTTTGTTTCTTATCTGATAAAATAATAAAATTTAATATTAATATTATTTAAGAGTTTAAGGGTCAGTTTGTAATTGTTGTGGTTGATAAAATAAGTTGGTTTTGCTTTACTAATGAAATAATCTACACTTATTGTATAAATGCAATAAGCTACTGATTAAAAATGTAGTTCGATGTTTAGTAAATTGAATTATTACATTTGCTGCAAGTTTGAAAAATAAATTATGGCTTTATTTGGGATTAAGGTTGAAATTCAAAAAACTGCTTATTTGATAATTTTTTACAAAAATTATATTTGGTAAATTTTATAAAAGTAGCATATTTTATAATTTTTCTCATTTTAATAACAACTCTAAAAAACATATGGGGGTTGCTTTTTATAAATAGTTTATTAAATAAGTCACTATATTTATTAAAAAATTCGTATTATAATCTTAGCATTTTAATAAAAAGATAATTATATCCTACTTTTCCATAAACACTGATATATAAATCATTAAATATCATATTATCACCATAATTAAATTACTACATAGCTACTATATGTTCTCCTCAATATCAATTCAGTATGAATGTAATAAACGTTACATTTTATTTTATTTAGATTATGTATAAGTATGATTTTTTTATTATATTTTGTGTAACAATAAAGTTTATTATATTTTATTTAATTGATTTTTTTACTTTATGTAATTTATGTATTTAAAAAAATGACATTTCTAAACAATTTATTAAACATACTCTAACAATAATAGGTAATTTAAACTTATGTTTATTTTAGTCATCATATAATAAAACAATACTTTTATAATAAAAATTTACCAAATATTTATAGGGTCAGTTTAGAATTACGGTAGCTGATTAAATAAACTACCTTTATTGTGCGAATGAAATAAACTACTGATTAAAAACAAAAAAGCTTGATATTTGATAAATTGTATTGTTGCATTTACTATCATGTTATGCTTTTTGAAAAAGTAAGATATAATTATGATTTTGTTAAAATATTAAATTTATAATAAGAACTCTAAAAAAATATAATGACTTATTTAATAAATTATTTATAAAAAATAACTCATATCTACTTTTAAAAAATATTATCGAAATAAAAAAAAACTTATGAAGTAAGTAGCTTTTTAAAAAATTACCAAATACCACTTTTACTAAAGCTTCTAGAATAAGCTGCTATATAGAATTCTAATTGCAATATCAAATGGGACTTAAATCTCATAAATTAAAGCCGTTAAAAATCACTATACTATTTTATTAAAATATTGAGCATAAAATAAAAAAAAAATTAAGTAATTTTTAAGGTTTTGTTATTTAGTATAATACTAGAGTTTGGGGTGAAGTAAGAAAAAAATAGTTTCATTTTAGTAGTTTTTTAAAAGAAAAATATGAATAATTACGTCAAATATTAAGGGTCCTTCAAGAAGTCTTCCCTAATTATAACGATATTGATATTTCTTGGAAATCTCATATTAACGGTCGATTAAGAAGTTTTCCCTAATTATAATGATCTTGAATTTTCTTGGCAATCCCATTTTGTGTTTATGGGCCACATGTTTAAAGCACTACACATCTTCATTCTAATCATGCTAATACAAATTTATTTGGTTGGCTTTTTATTTTAATGCATCTTTTCTTCATTAACTAACCCAGTTTTCATCACTAATATTGTCAACCAATCATATTAAAGCGAAGCCTTGAATTGCATGTGCTCGATTCAAGCACCAGATCGTGAATTTTTTTTTCTTCTCCGCTTCTTAATAAATTATATTCTAATAGTGTTTAATGTATTCATTCTTTCTCCTTTTTGCTAGAAAATGTATAAATAACAACCCTAGGGCAAACTTTGAGATAATTGGATTTAATGACTCTTTATTCAGGCTCTAAGCAAAGTATTAGTGCATGTCAAGTGACCATTTATAATAATGAAACTGATGTTGGTTTCTAAAGTAGGAAATTTTGGACCCCATGAATCAAAATCTCGCTATGTGCAGGACGTTTTAATAATTAATTATCTGATTAAGCTAAGCTAATTACGCCGGCTATTAATTAAGTATTAACCATCTTATGATGCACACATGCACCATGTATATTGTAATTACAATCGTACAACTTAGTTATATATTTAATCATCAATTAGTTAAACAAAAGTAAACTAACTTTAAATATCTTCATTCTTATAAGTTTAGGACTATGGGTACCTAGCTTTTTCTTCAGAAAACAAAAGCCACAAAATTTTTTAAAAAAATTAATTTAAGCTTGTTTGACATTTGTTAATTAATCAAGTCCTTAATCCCCATCGGCTTGTTTCAAGAAGCAGAAATCGATCCCTTTACAAACAGCCACCAATCATTCACAAAGAAGCAAATTACAAAATATATATTTTTTTATTCCACAAATTAGTTGTTATCATCTCCATATCTCATATAAGCATAATTAAAGTAAAGTTGCACAAGTTTAATTAATTAAAATCCTAATACATTGTACAAACTTAATTTTCTGAAAAGAAGTAGAATTTCTCTAAATTAATGGAAAGCCTTCAGATTATATATATGTAGGAAAAATAATGCAAAAAGATTATATATTTTAGTTATTGAAACTATAGTGATCTCCACGTCATATATATATAGATAGAATAATAATAAAAATTAAAAAAGTTAATAGAAAAATCTAGTTCGCTCTTAGTGTATACTCTCTTTCATTATTTTGTTGAATATTTTTTACCCGCTTATTTTCAAATCTTATTTGATTGGATGAGGAGCAGACATGAAATTGATAATCTAATAGAAGAATGTGTATATAATACATCGAAAGTGTTAAAGACTTTCTTTACCAGTTTTGAATTAATGTGACTGATGAAATAAGTTATTTTTACAGTTAGATATTTAGTAAGTTATAATATTGTCATTGCAAGCAAAATAAATATATTTAGTAAATTTCATTATAAATGTGTTGTTTTATTGTAAAATGACTAAAATAAATATAATCATCTTTTGTTTAAAAAAAAATTAAGGTTATATAAGAATTTTAAAAATTTATGATAATTTATTTAATAAGTTGTTATTAAAATATAACAATTGATCTATTTTTAAAAGTTACTATCAAAATAAAGATAATTATAAAATAAAAAATCTATTAAAAAATATTACCGGACACTATCTTTTTACCAAAATTTATGAAATAAACCTCCTGCAACTTTTTAACCACATTCTTAAATGGGACCTAAGCATGTGAGCTATGAAGAGCTAGCTAACACTAACTTCTTTTTATGGTATAATACACGAATCATGTGCTTTGCTTTGTTCTCAAACATAAAGAGACAAGTCACTTAGAGCCGTATAATATATAGTCTATAGTTATTTTGAAATCACTTTTAATCAAAATATTAAGCGTCGTTCAATATGGAAGCTAGGTAATTTGGATAATCAATTAATTAATTGGAGAATGCAATTAAAGCTATTTGCCCTATCATTTCTTTCTATCGACAAGTGACTAATAAAAAGAAGATTCCGACCAGAAACATTAAAAATAATAATAATAATTATCAATAATGGAGGACGAACCACAAGGCACCACATGTGAATTTGCATGTTTCAAAAATACTCGTTAATTAATTATTATTGCTTTCGTCAAAAGGATGCTTGATGAAACCATCGCTATCACGTGTCCAAATAAAAGAGATGCTTAGTGCTTCAAACACGTACTTATACCGCCTAAACTTGTTTACTTAAGCACTATAATGAAACCCCTCTAATTAATCACAAATGTACCATGGAATGAGAAGTTTGTATTTTGACTTCATATTAAACGCTTTAGATCGTCATAAAAATTAAAAATAAAAAGTTCTATGAAATGAAATGCTATTCAAATTTTGGATTAATACATAAATGAGGATTATGACAATTAATTTCAAAATTTTATCTTATACAACTACCTTGTTGATTCCTAGAACTTGGACAGAGAATTTATTTATATAAAATTGATTCAATGTCAAAACATACAATAATGTCACAGATGTCAAAAAGATTTTAGTTATTTTTCAAAGTCGTCTGCAATTCTTGAATTTGAGATACGTTTCTCAAGTTAATCATACATTTTAATTGGTACATAACAGTGTGGTAGAACAGATGTTAAGCAATCGATGTTAGGCTTTAATATTTCAATGTAAAATTTTTTATTATAAAAGACAATAATATTGATAATTCGATGTTTGGCTTTTGTTATTATTATTATTATCAGAAGACGAACAATTCTCAACAACAAAACTTTTTAGATCAATAATTGCAAAACGCGTTTAAACTTTGAAATGATATTAAATTATAAAATCAAAGTCTTGTCAATTTTGGAGAATTCAAATCATATTTTATTATTTGCAAATAAGCTCATCAATTTAGGTTTTGGTGTTTATAGTTTGCAATGTTGGAGCACTCAATTCTTTTTTTTTTGAAATACTACATTAGAGAGTACAACGCAGTTTAATATGTCTGTTGAAATAAATCTCAACTCATCAAAGTTGAAGAATAATCTAAAAATCTGAAATCAAAGAAAAATAACAAATAGAAATAAACTCTCACTCAAACCCTCGATTTCAAAAATAAAATAAAATAAATGTATGACCAATACAATTACGATGCGTTTACTTATTTGAATTAAAATAAAGAGCGTATGGTGTGAAGTCCTCCTATTCTAATATTTATTTATTTATTTAGCCTAAAAGTGTGAGCAGTTTAAAAATGAAAATTTCAATCCATGAGCCCCACTCAATTTTAGAGTGGAGAGTCTGAATCTACTCTCTTTTTTTATTATTTTATCTTTTTTTAATTAATTTAATAAAATAAAATAAATAATATTATATTTATTTAAATAATATTATTATATCTAGTTAAAAATAATAATTCAAATTGATTCTAAGTTAAAAATAATTAATATATATATATATATAATAAAAATAATAATAGTATATTATTAATATAAAAATTAACAATATTACTATATAATATATTTATTTAAA